>CAJHQP010010335.1:0-19003 GCA_905132765.1 Moricandia arvensis
TTTGTTGAATTGTTTCTTTATGATAATTTTCTCTTTTTTGAAAAATGTTTATGACGCAATTTACCTTTGTCATATTGTTTGTCTAGAAGGTGGGTTTAATTCACTGAACCATATTGTTTACAAAATTCTCCCACTCATTCTGTTTGAATTTAAATTTTTCACATTTTTCTCTCTTTTTTTGTTCTTGTTCTTGACATATAGTTAAGCCTTCTTTTTGAGAAATGCAAATAATTGACCGTACGTTATGGAGTTCCAATCAAATTTGGTTTCCTCCTTGTATATTCTTATTAATTTATTGGATTAACTCGTTCCGCACAAGAACTAGAAGGTTAGTCCCATGAACAAATCCCTCCTTCTTCCAACAATGGTTGATGTACAATCCATTTTCTATATAGATTCTTGCAAGAATATCAGTCTCTTTGCTACCATTAAGTTCTAACCTAGTGTTGGTACCATCTAAGATTAATAGTACTTAATTTTTTGCTTGTAATTCTTCTGCCTGGTTACCTATAAATTATATGATAAATCACTTCGTACAGCATTTTCCTTTTCTTCTTCTTCATAGAAATCATCTTCTTGTTCTGATACTTTTTCGTATGATTTATAATTGCTTCGTCTTCTTATATTCAACCTTATGTGACATCTATCCACCAATATCATTATACGCTCCATTGAGATCCGGTTATAATAATCACACTATGCTTGTTTTCGAGTCACTTCTGCTACCTTATGTAAGGGCTGCAGCAGCCATGAGTCATTCTTGTATTAGTTCAGTGTTCATATTCTGATAAACCGTCTAAATCCAAAGTATTATTACGTCGCCGGTATAGTTGCTAGCTCTTTGTGTAGTTGATTTTCTTCGAATATAAGTCTGTGAGGTCGTGGTCCTTTTATGATAAGGTTATTTTACATCTAAAATTATTTCTCATTTATTTATTCTCTGATCATCTGATTCTGATTCTGGAATACTGTGTTCTTCATTTCCTTAATAGGTATTGATCCTGTTTCCCTTATCTAAGTGTGTCTAATTCTACCAGCTATGCACTAACAAGTCTCATTATTTGAAGTGTGTTTACATTTCCGTTTTGGTACCGTACATGAACACAGAGGTTTGATAATTGATAGAGAACATATGTGGTACTTCTATCTTATTATTCTACTAGACTTATTTGTTTTGCTTTATTAGGTATGCAAATTTGATATAATATATTTCTCTATTTCTTGCCTTTCGTTGCTGGTCGTATGTGTTGTTAGATTTAATATGGCTCCTGTTTTGATAGGGAGTGCTATTAATTTTCTTTTAGGACGTCTATTTCTGATCAGACTGTGGATAGGAATGATCTTGTCTTAGGGTGTACCGTCTGTTTTTACCTCATAGCTTTGAGCATACAACTGACATTTGTATATATCCCTCTCTAAATATTATTCTATGTCTTTTTGTTTAATTCTAACCATTGTTGAAAATGCGTATATGTATTTCCTTTTTTATGTTACTAAATTTATATACCAATTTTCTCTACCATATCTATTGGTTGTTCTTTAGTTATATTTATGAAATACAATTCGTTTTCCTATTTATTATTGAATAAAATTCTTCTCTTAATAAATTCTTTATCTATTAAATTCTTGTAATAACATTTATTATTTGAACAGTCGAAGGGGTATATTTAAGATCTCAGTTTCTGCTATAGGATGCAACCCTTTACAAGTCGTTAGTTATTCTTTGAATTTTATTCTGAATCAGCACTAGATTGTCCGGTTTGAAATCTCAGAAAATGTTGGCTGCTATTCACGAGAATGAACTTCTATGACATGGATTAAGAAGATATCTTAATTTCTGGCTGGATATGGCTGCTAATGATCCCAAATCCTCTCTATCATGTATAATTTTTCCGTCTCAGTGTTCTATTAATTTTTTGAAACTTCTTTGTTCAAAGTTTCTTACTGGTTGAGAGTCAGGTTTTTCTCATTGTTTCTGGAATGGTTATTTCTTTCAGTTTAGTGTTTAGGTTGCATAAGTAGATACTGGTATCTTTACTATGTATTGATATAGTCTGTTTCTTCCTTATCATCTGTAAAAAACAATCTTGGATTAAATTCGGTTCGTGTTTGTTTTAAACACTCTCTCTCTGGAAAGCAATAAATATCCATGTCTTCATTTTGAAATTTTAATGCTGGTAATGATATTTAATATAAAGGTTTGAGTATGGTTTGCATCATGGAAGAATAGTAATTTGTGCACAATTAAAAGCTTATACCGCTCGTTAGCATATTTTGTTTGTACTTACTCTATACCGAGTCTTCGAATTTTTAATAATGTTTATTCTTATAACATTAATACAGTTGATCTGATTTCCTGTTCCTTTGATAAGGTTTAAGAGCTATTTGATTAAGTCCCATAGTCCCTACGTGTTGACGTGCTAAGTGAATATAATTTAAATCCCTGTTTTGTTTATATTTGTCTAAGCTAATGATGATAATAATTTATCTCTTTCCACTCAGTTGCGAGAGATCTAAAGTCGTTCATGTTCCTTTTTAATTGAATAAGCCAGATTTAAAATCAAATGTGTCCCGACTTTGACGCTTCTCTCCCGTGTCTAATGCGCTCACAGGGTTCAGGACTCTCCGCATAGCTGGCGTACTCTCTGATTACGCATTACTGACGAATTGACAGGCAGATGAACTTCTTTGTTATATATTCTCTTGATATTAACACGTTGATGTAGTATGATGATTTTCGCTTGACTAGGTTTTAAAACAATTTTCTTCGTAGATTGATGCCATCGAAATCAATTTAAAGCTCATTTACGCTCGAACAGAAGACCTCCTGCTAGCCCCTCTCCTAACCGACCCTCCCTGCTCAGGCGTCGGCTCTATATCTGCCGCTCACGTGAATAATCCGCTGGTTAAGCTCTATGGGTCCCAAGACCGGATTATGCAGTGATAAATCAGATCATCTCCTAGATAGTGTCCGTTACCCCTGCCTCCATGATGTACGAATTGAATCAGAGTTCTACTAGAATTGCTACTATAAAGGATTGTTTTGGTACGTTGTCGGTCTTCCAGAGGCTTGTTTCATAAAAGACGCGGTTGACATATTTCTGCTAGTTCCTTTCGAGGAGTTTGTATTTTTTTGGGATACTTATATTTCTTGATATAAGACAGTGTTCTACTGTATGTGCTTTCTTTCCAGAATGCATGGGAAGATCTTGAACATACTGTTGTATTAGTTATTTTTCAATTTTTACATATATATATATATATATTGAATATAAGGGTTTGAAGTTTGTTCTTTCTATTTTTTTATATGAAATTTCTTCTTGTAATATGAATATGATTTTCTTTATTTTTAATTAAATTATGTTTTTGAATAGTATTTTCTTGTAATTCTAAATACTTCCTTTTGTTTCATTGGGTTAGGAATTCAAATGTTAATTTTGTACCCATTATTAGTAGTTACTCCTATCTCATTGCTTCGAATGGGTAAAAATTTTGAGTAATGAATTGGTGTTCCTAAAATTACTTCTTGCTGATAACACATCCAATTGGATGGTGTCGTGTTATGTCTCTTCTACACTAGAACTAGTTATAGAAGTATTCCCCCATATCTCCTGCTCTCCTGCGTGGGTGCGGCGTCACACTCCGCTCCTACTACCTAATACCTGGTTTGAGGTGTTGGTCTGGTGCGCTGCTCAGTCTTCCTCACCAGTCCAGGATAGCGGAGAGTTCTAATCACATGTCGCCATGATCCTGTCGCAGTCGCCCTATCTCAATTATATCTATCAGTCCGTCTACTACTCTCCTGCGCGTAATATTCCGGAAGCGCGTGGATGATACTGAATTCTCAGGCCTCGGTATATATATATACGAACTCACTGGTATTGAGATCCATCTGATCATCAGGTGGCTTTACCCGTACGTTATACAGTATCGCGAGATCATATCTATTTCCACACTCAATATATATAATAATGATACTAAGTCTCCCTATCCCTAATAGCCATTTCTGTCTCACATGTTCGATGATTTATGAATATTAATCTTCTTCAGGATTATATTTAAAGGGTTTTCTTTGAATGAAGTTTTATTTCACTTGATGAAGGTTTTATTATTTTGAATAAGTGCTATCTTAGCATCGACTTCTAATTGTTTAAAGCTTGTTGATTAACGATTATTTGTAGCTCTTTTTATTTGGGTTTTAATTGTTTGATTTCTGTTTGTAATTCTCCAGTAGTGATTTGTTAAATAGACTTTGTGTTGGATATTTTTCTAATATTTTATTTAGATTATAAGTTTCTGGTTAATAAATTTTTCTTCTTTTGTAATAATTTCTTTTAATTTTAATAAATATTCTTTTTTTTACTTCTGGGTCTTCTATTTTATCTATGATTTCTAATAGAATTTGTTTATCATTTTTGGTTATAACATTTATTTGTTTACATGCACACAGGTTATCAGACGTATTCTTGAGTTTCTGTGTCGTAATCACTTGAATCTTCGATTTCATTTTTGAAATAGATGTCTTCGTTATCTGATGACCATTTCGGTCTCAGATATTAATAGTTTAGTGAATTTTTCTTGCATATCTGGTTGGTCTTGAAAGATTTCATTTATCTTTCTTTTCATTTTGCATTCGTTTGATTTATGACCAGGCCTTTTACAATTCCAACAATATATTTTTTGTTTATTATTATTTTTGTTTTTATAGTTTTTATTTTTTGAATAATAATGTTCGTTTGAATTTTTGTTGAATTGTTTTTCTTTATGATAATTTTTTCTTTTTGAAAAATGTTTATGAGATTATTTTGTCTATGTTTTTGTCTAGAAGGTGGGTTTTAATTTTTCATAACCATATTGTTTACAAAATTCTCCCTATTTCTGTTTGAATTTAAATTTTTTCATTTTTCTCTCTTTTTTTGTCTTTTTTGTTCTTGACATATAGTTAAAGCCTTCTTTTTTTGATAAATGCAAATAATTGACCGTACGTTATGGAGTTCCAATCAAATTGGTTTCCTCCTGTATATTCTTTTAATTTATTGATTACTCGTTCCGCAAAGAAGAAGGTAGTCCCATGACAAATCTTTCTTTCAAAATGGTTGATTACAATCATTTCTTAAAAATATGTTTGCTTAAGAATACATCTTTGTACCATTTTAAAGTCCCTCTAGGCTGCTGACATCTTTAGGTTAGTTTGGTATTAAATTTTTTGCTTGTAGTCTTCTTGCTGGACCTTACCTATAATGCATAGTATAGTGTGGATTAATACTTCTACGGCTCTCCTTTCTCGTTTCTTCATAGAAATCATCTTCTTGTTTTGGATTACTTTCTCTCTACATGATAATTCGATACAACAGCTCGTGGTACTCCTCGTTCTTTTTCAGCTTGATATATAGGTTTGTTTGATTGTGTTTAGTGTGCTTCTGGTCTTGTGTGCTACAAAGATTATATATGAAACACTGTTTCTCATGCAGTTAGTCCAGTTTTAACATCAAAGGATCACAAAGTAAAAACCATAATGTGATTAACTTCAAGTGTATAGTAAATATTATGCTGACTTGAAACGTACCAATAGTATGGCTGTATGTGTTTAATAATCACAGTTATAAATTAAACATAGTATAAAATATACATATACACAACTGAAATATATATATAAACATGAATTTCTCTCTCTATATAATATTTTATAGTCAACGGAAATAAAATAAAACTCAGTATTTTGTTTTTACTAAGACCTTCTCCACGCAAACGCTGTATTTCATACTTTCGCAAGAATCACATAAGTTATTAATTCAATGAATTTAGTGTAGTTTTCTTGGTGCATATGGTAAAATATAATTAATAATTATATGTATATAAGATTAAAATATCGTCTTTTTAAAATATATTTTGTTAAATAGTATAAGCAAATAAAATTTATTTTTTGTGTCCTCGATTAATAATAGTATCACGTTCGATGATATTGATCTAAGACAGAAGCAAGCATTTTACTGTACTCGTAATCATCTCCGATTTTATTTAGAATTCTGAATATTTGTGTATTCTATTGAATACATGTAAAAAATTGTATCCATTATATGGATTCACACACACATACAATTAGATCATATATTCCCAATAAATAGACTGAAACTCAAAGTTAATAAAAATTTACTAATATATAATATAATGATATAAATATCCTTTGTTGGTTTAAAACAATGGAGTAAAAATCGAGTTGATGGAATAACAACCGAGTTTTTTAACTCGTACTCCATGCCAAGTTTAACCTTAAATATTTATTTATACTTATGATATGTTTTGATTTTTTAGTTTAACTTTATCATCGTTTATCATTGTATACTTTTTTGCTATATCTTTCTTTTCGCGTCAATTTTGCATATAACTCTATGTTAGTTTTAATATTACATCTCATTATAAATTGTGTCTATCTTTTTAAAAAGCGTAGGTTTTTAATTGCTTGAATGAAATTTTTGATTTAGTTTAATTTTAAGGATAATATAATCTCATATGAATTTATGCATCATTTTTGCTGGTATGTTTGTATAGCTTCTTTCAAATTTTACATTGTATAATTGAACTTAAACTAAAATTAAAGCCATCATTAAAATGTGACAAATAAAAATATTTTTTTCTATAAGGTTAGATTACGTTGTAATTTATTTATCTTTGAGGTAAACTAGGTGATTGAGGTATAATATTTAGATATAATTGAATAGTTGAAAGTGAGATTAAAAAGGGTAAATAGAGAATGAGATTTAAAAATGATAAAATAGATATAGCTTGTTGAAGTCTTGATCGCCATCTCCTAATCTAAAATATAAGCACTCTATCTACTCACAAATACCTCATTGTTTTAACATTACATTAGAAAAATGTTAAGATTCTAATGCTATTAATTTATGTATCTTTTGCATTATTTAAATTTTGTTTGTAACAATACAGTTTCTAATGCTATTAATTTATGGGACCTTATGTTAAAGTTTTTGATAATATAACACAAATAAAAAATTAACATTGGTTGTGGCTCGTGATTGCAGATCTATGACCACCATTCTTTCACCATATAATACATACATTTTTTCCATCTCTTGTTTCTGTATTTTTGATTTTCTTATTCTCTAAAAGAATGTTCTATTTTATATTTATAACATTTAGGCTACTATATGTCAGATTCAATTATACATTGCACAGTTGCACATTGGTATGATATTAATTACATAATCTTGATGAAAAAAGTATTTTATTCTGATGAACTATTATATTGTTCATCTTACAATATATGAATATATACGACCATTATATAATGATTGATCCACATACATGAACACAAAGACGAAACACTACCTCAACCAAACCTACACAGTTGCTCCTACTTTGTTTCACAAATTCTTTAATATCTGGTAGTTTCCAAGATAGATTTGAAGTCTTGGGCGACTGACATAGCATCTTGGGCGGCTCTCCGCGATTCCCTTCCTTGAAAATCCAGCACAGTAAAGATTCTTCTCTCCTTTCCCATTCTTCGGCATTGGGTTTTTGGGAAAGCCATCATCCTTTATCAGGTATTTATAGTTCTAGTGTTTTTAATTTAACAAAACACATAACCATTATCATATTTATTCAATCGGTTACATTAAAGAGGTCTTAAATTGTTTTGTGTATAGGGGTTTTGGGATACCTTTAACCAATTGCATACAAAGCTTTTGTAACCATTCGCAAACACATTGGCATCAAAATCTTATTTCAGTCCATTTTCAAACGTCAAGATCTTTCCTCCGATGCTTTTTAAGCCACCATTGATAACCTAGTAGTACAACAATAGTTGGTGATTGTTTTTTATTGCAAAATATACATAAAACATTGATAATGTTTATCGGAAAATATACGCAAAGTAGTGATAACTGTTTATTGACAAATTAAAATTAGATTTCATTAATTTTCCAAAAATGAAGGATTTTATTTTTTATGATATGAAAATATGGAAGAAAAAAAATTAATGTTTTGGAAGTCATGTTTATTTTTCTAAAATAATTATGCATAAAGTTATACTTTTTGTTTTCTTTATTTATCCATTATTTATAAATATTTTTCTTCATTTTCACTTATATTATATTAATACTTCCTTTCCAATATATATATATAGTTATTGAATTATTTAACATTAAGTATTTCTTATGCAACCGAATTAACAAAGATGAAATAAATTTGATGGAAAATGAAGGTAACTGAATCTTGTCTTCGCGAATGTTTTGGAAATTTCCCACGTCAATGACTGGAGTTCTCCACTGTGATAATTTGGTGGCGAAAGGACCTTGTTTGGTCGGACGAGTCTACACTTGGAAGGATCTCTGTATATAAATAATCTTGCTTTAGACATAATGATCACCAATGTGTCAACTATTCTCACCGGAAAATACTTCAACAATGACATCCCCAAGTATACCTCCTCTTTGGTCAAGACATGTCTCTGTGTGGATTTAGATAAAGAAGCTAATATAGTGAAAAATGGTAACAAACAAAAACTTAAGCATATAAAGTATATACTACGCGTTTATTATTCTTTGATAAAATTAAGATTTATTTTCTTTGTTAAAGTTGAAGAACCAAATATATTGATATAGACTATACTAAGCTAGTCAAACGTCATAGAAAGAATGGACAAAGTATCAGTTATCATAGAAAGCCAAATAAGTAATTATTTCACACTGAGAAAAGCAAACTCTAAACAACATTTTGACATCAAGAGAAGTGTGTAACTTGAATGTTCAGGCATTCAAAAAATAATAATTAAAAGACAAAATAGCCATTAATGAATTAAAAAGGGGTAAATAGAGAATGAGATTAAAAATGATAAAGTAGGATTATAGCTAGTTGAAAGTCTTGATCGCCATCTCCTAATCTAAAATATTAAACACTCTTATCTACTGAATAACTCATTGTTTTAACATTACATTAGTAAAATGTTAGAGGTTCTAATGCTATTAATTTACTGTATCTTTTACATTATTTAGATTTATTTGTAACAGGAAAATAACTCTGTTTTTTATTTATTTGTATCTATCACCGGACCTTATGTTAAAGTTTTTGATAATAATAACACAAATAAAAAAGTAACATTGGTTGTGGCTCGTGATTGCAGATCTATGACCACCATTCCTTTCACCATATAATACATACATTTTTGCGTTTCTTGTTTCTGTATTTTGATTTTCTTATTCTCTAAAACGTCTACTTCCTCTCTATTGGCATGACTAAAAGTCTAGATTCCTCTGTTCAACTTTTCTACTTCCACTGTAGCTTTAAAACCGTGAGAATGAAGAAACTCCAATATCAGTGGCTCCATTTCTGGTGTGTATAAAAAGTAAGTATTAAACCTAACTCTCCAAACTCTAGGGTATAAAGCTCAATACTCTTAAGGATGTTAAAATGAGTTCATAGATATAGGGTTAGGCCTGGCCATGTTAATATTTAAAGCTATGAACCATGGATTTTGATAACAGGGCTGAAACGGGCCAGTTTTAGTTAACCTCAAACGTTAACCTACCTTTTTCTTTTACTCATATATTTTTCTTCTTGGCTTATAAGAGAAAGAATAGAAGCTACAGAGATTTCGTAATGCTCGTTCACCACAGTAGTATGAGTATCTGAAGCAGGTGGTGGCCTTTCCTCAACAGACCTCGACCATTTCTAAAACCACACAGCCTCTCAAAGCTCTAGAAGATACGATGCTCATCTCCCACGTATTGCACCTCCAGTCCACATATTTAAAAGAACTCTATCATCCCTGCAATTCCTGGACCGGGAAGATTAGAAACTCCGCAATAACTATATTGGTATAATTATAAGGGCTTATTTGCTATCTAACCAAATTTGGAAGTGAAATTAAGTAGATGATACTGATTTTGACATAATAAAGAATCTAACATTTACGCTTAAAGTGAGCCGGTTATACCCTTCCTATTTGCAGGTACCCGGTAAGCATAATGTATCACAAATAATATATGATCAGGAGTGACCGATATTATCCCATATGAAAGAAGAAAGAGACATCCACATTGCATATTTGTTGAGCATATATGCAATGAATGTTCTATTCTATACCGCTGAAGTAGTATAGGAGAACTTAAAGCACACTCACAATCCTTAAATACTAAACATTACTCTAACTCCAACTCCAAAATACTAAACCCTAATTACTAAATCCTGAACCCTAATATAAACTATGATCATGTAACTGAATGACAGTAAAATGAATAGATAGAATAAGATTTTCAGTAAAGACTGTATTCTATATCACTGAAATAGTCTAGGACTCTAAACCCACACACAACTTCTAAATATTAAACTCAGTCTCAACTTTTGAATACTAAACCCTAAACCATTATCACTAAACCTAAACACTAATCAATAAACCCTAAACTCAAATATAAACCATAAATTCAAATATAAACCATAAACTCAAATAGAATAGAACAAAATACTTAGTGTAGAACATATTAGTGAAATTATAAAATGTCTAAGATTGCATGATAGAAATTAATGTTGTCCCAACCATACCCTCTCACCTTCTAAATACTAAACCCTAAAACCTAAACCCAAATATCAAAATCTAAAAAACACATAATATTATGTAACATTAAGTTTTTATTATGTAATATTAAATTATACAATATGGATCATAATACGATTTTTACATGTTCAAAAACATGTAATGATTGTTAGAACTTAAGAAAATTACAAACTATATCTCTAAACAAAATAGAACACTCTTTATTAATCGTCAAATGGAACGAAACATTATAAAATAGTATAGTAACAACATATATCGCATTATATAACATGAATAGAATAAACATAATACATATTGTTTTACATGAATAGAACACCATTTAACAAAAATTGTTCATCTTCTCCGATCAATTCTGGATCATCATGGCGACAAAACATAAGTGTATCTGACGACATTAGTGAAAATAATACATATAACTGCCTAGTAAAACAAAGGGGTTAAGGAGATTGAGGAAGAGTTGACGAACCTCGCCGTGGCACCGTTAACGTTGTCGGCAACTCCATAGATTTCAGATATAGTGAAGCTTCACGTTAGTAGTCAAGCGAACAAACGGTCATCTCCTAGGAAAAGTTGCTCAAGAAATGGTTTTGGTGGTCACACGGTGAATCAATAATGGAAGATAAACTATTCACTTTTTACAAGTTATGTGAATCTCAAAAGCCACGATGTATTTGTGTTAGGTAGTTATTATTATTTTAATTTATTTTTTGTTTGCAGGTTTTACCGATTATGAAAAAGGGTAAATTAGTATTATTATATAAAAGACGTACGATATATTGGTGTATTAGGGTAATTGGTTACTAAGTGAATTATAAAGTGTTTGAAGGTTATTCAGCCCAATTTCCCTAATTATAATTTATAAAATCTAAAACTAAAAAAATATCTCATCTCAAACTCTGGATTTTTACTGCTGAACAAAAACATCAGAACCATCATAGCACATCAAGTGATAAAATTCCTAGGAGACAAAACAAATTCCTTTAAGGCCAATAGTCCAAACAGGGATCTCAAATCAACCAGAAAAACAATAGATGTAATGAACCCACAAATATAAGACCAACTGTCATCCAAAATCATGACATGTCAAACTAAAGCTAACAACAATTTAGACATCTACTGCTTGGAAACACATCTTGTCGGTAATTAAACAGGGAAATAAGTAATGTTCTTGTCTAAAAAAATAATATAATTTCCATAAACAATTAAAAACAGTACTTACTATCAAGTTATATAATTTTTTATTTATTAGGTTATGTAGAAGCACTGGGACTAACCTGCACGCATAGATAAAAGTGTTGTCACTTCGAACTGGATAGAATTCTAGAGAAGGTAATTCTCTCAAGGACTCAGACGTTCCCCATGATGTTGAAAATATTTTGCATCAGACGTCTCATCACCTATAGCATAAGCCGGTAAGTCTGCAGTAAGGATCAGATTCGTCGATAGTTTCTTCACCGATGCAATTGGCTTTATGAGAGAGTGACCTACAGAGTCAAAGCTCCCCTAGTTATTTTGTGTAAATAGCGAAATTCAATGGTTTATCTGAAGACATAATTATTACCTCTTCGAAAACCACTCGGAGACTGAAATGTTCATTTTTCAAGAGCTATAGATCCAAAGCCATTGCTGATGAGTGTAGCCACAAGACAAAGATACACTGCTGCTACTAAGTCCTGAGGTATTAGCTTGATAGAATTACTTTTCAAATTTAATAGTTACTGCTGCTACCAAGTCATGGTCCATCTCGTCTTATAGAGAAGGTGACTCTTTTATCTACAAACACAAACAAATACATAACTCGATCTAATGGATTCGAAGCTTATGCCTATGACAAAAGACATACCAAAGTTCATAAATTTACACGAGGACTGAATCAGCACAATACCATCTTTTTTACACAAATATGGTGCATTCTACAGACAATCAACATAGAGGTAAGTAGCCATAAGCAAGTTAATACTTTCCCAAATCGATTCAACAGTTTGAACATAGATCGAACAACATGGAAGATCTCGATTCTTAGAGTGAAAGAAAATACTTACCAAGTGATTAGTAATCCCATAAACAGAGATCAAGCTTGTGATGGCAAGAATCAATATCAACTCTCCTTCCTCTCACCCACCGTCACTCATCCAAACTTCACTTCCATCTCCTCCACAACACTCAAAGCTCTCTCCCCATCTCTCGTCGGTTGAGTAAGTTTCAGTTGTTTTTTCATATCCTATTCTTCAGGATCAGAATGGGTCAAATGTAGTTTCCTATTTTCTAGTTGTTAGTGGAACTATTTGAGCTAGTTGCGTCATGTCTGTCTGTTACTTTTGTTATTGTTGCTTTTGTGTATTCCCTTTAAAAGGCATTGGAACCTATGAATAAAGATAGATCATTCCGTGCAATCTATTGTGTCTTTCTAATTCTGATTCTACATTTGGTATCAGAGCCAAACACAAAGAAGAGTGATCAAGAAGAAAAGAGAGAGACGATGAGCGACGATAAGATGCTTACCAAGATCCCTCACCTTGATGGTCACTACGATCATTGGAGTGAATTAATGGAGAACCTTTTACGTGCCAAAGGGTTATGGAATCTGGTGGAAGAGGGTTACACAGAAGCAGCAGAGGGAACCGAGGTGACTGCAGCGCAGCAGAAACAACTCGAGGAACTCAAGGTGAAGGATCACCAGGTAAAGCACTACTTGTTTCAAGCCATCGATCGTGTAGTGTTTGAGCAGATCCTAGATCGGAAAACATCTAAGATCATCTGGGAGTCATTGAAGAGAAAGTTTGGAGGTAATGAACGTGTGAAGAGGTCTCTTCTCCAAACTCTAAGGAGAGAATTTGAAGTTCTCGCTATGAAGAATGAAGAAAGTATTGATGATTACTTCGCAAGAGTAATGGTGGTGTCAAACAAGATGAGAAGCAATGGTGAAAGCATGTCAGATTCGAAGATTGTTGAGAAGATCCTTCGTACTCTGACTGAGAAATTCACCTATGTGGTGGTGTCTATTGAAGAATCCAGAGACACAAGTACCATGACGGTGGATGAGTTGCAGAGCTCGCTATCAGTCCATGAGAAGAAGTTCAAAAAAAATTCTTATGAAGAAGAAGATCAAGCACTCAATGTTAGGGGAAGGGGCAGAGGCTCCTACAGAGGACGTGGTAGAGGAAGAGGTCGCTTCTTCAACAAAGCAACAATTGAGTGCTATCACTGCCACAAGCTGGGGCATTTCCAGTATGAGTGTCCAAATGGAGGCAATGGAGCTCATTATGCTGAACTGGAAGAAAAGGAGGAAGTTCTGTTGATGGCACATGTGGAGCTCCAAGGTACGAAGAGAAGCGATGCTTGGTTCGTAGACTCTGGCTGCTCAAATCATATGTGTGGAGATAGACGTATGTTCTCAAGCTTGGACACTAGCTTCACTCACAATGTTAAGCTTGGAAACAATCACAAGCTAATGGTTGGTGGGAAAGGAGTGATTAAGATTATACTCAGGGGAGTAAGTTACGTGATCAACGACGTTTATTACGTGCCAGAGTTGAAAAACAATCTGCTGAGTGTGGGGCAGCTGCAAGAAAAGGGCCTAGACGTATTGTTCAAAGGAGGAGATAAGAAAACTTGCAGCATCTTTCACTGCACCAGAGGAAAAATTGCTGAATCAGTAATGAGTGCTAATAGGATGTTTATCCTGCTGGGAGAATCAAGCGGCAAAGCAAGTGAGGAGAAATGTTTGCAGGCTGATATCTCAAACAAGACAGAGTTGTGGCATCACCGATACGGACATCTCAACTACAAGGGACTTCACACGCTATGGATCAAAGAGATGGTCTTGGGTTTACCGGAGATTGGAGTAGTGAAAATCACATGTGAGGCGTGTGTTAAAGGCAAACACCACCGGGTCTCATTTCCAAAACAGAGCAAATGGAGAGCCACTGAAAGACTACAACTGATTCACTCCGATCTCTGTGGCCCTATCACTCCAGCATCAAACAGTCAACTGAGGTACCTGATAAGCTTTATTGATGACTTCTCGAGGAAGACATGGATTTATTTTGTGGCTGAGAAATCTGAGGCATTCCATCAGTTCAAGACATTCAAAACGTTTGTGGAGAAGCAAACAGGGATGTTCATCAAATGTCTAAGAACAGATAGGGGGGGAGAGTACAACTCAAATGAGTTCAAAGAGTTCTGTAGAGAGCATGGTATCAAGAGGCAACTGACCACCGCTTTTACACCGCAGCAAAATGGCGTTGCTGAACGCAAAAACCGCACAATCATGAACATGGTGAGAGCTGCACTACTGGAGAAAGAAGTGCCGAAATCGTTTTGGCCTGATGCTGTACAATGGGTGAATCACGTCCTCAACAGATCACCTACACTCATTGTGAGGGACATGACTCCTGAAGAGGCATGGAGCGGTAACAAGCCTTCAGTCGAACACTTCAGAATTTTTGGATGCATCGGCTATGTCCATATCCCAGACGTTAAAAGAAGGAAGCTCGATGATAAAAGCGTGAAATGTGTCTTGCTGGGTTTTAGCAGTGAATCCAAGGCTTTCAAGATGTTTGATCCAGAAGAGAAGAAGGTGCACATTAGCAGAGATGTAATATTTGAGGAGGATAAGAAATGGAACTGGGGAGACATGGGTTATGGAGATTAAAGCGTGGTACTTGAGTGGGAAGATGACTATGAAGTCTCTGAAGATGCTGAGGAAACAGAAGGGACAGTAAATGAAGAAGAATTGGGAGGATCAGAAGAAAACATTGACAACAATTCTCCCTCTAACGAATTGCAAACTGGAGAAACAATTGCCACAACAAGCAGAACAAGGAGACCTCCAGTCTGGTCCACAGATTACATCACAGGAGAGGAGCTCTCAGACACCGAGGAAGAAGCAAATATGGCCAGGATCGACATTGAGAATCTGGCTTTCATGTGCATACTAGATCCAACCAGCTTTCAAGAAGCAGTGAGTCATCTCAAGTGGAAGCAAGCGATGGATGCAAAGATTAAATCCACTGAACGAAACCACACATGGTTGTTAACTGCACTACCTGATGAAGCGAAAGCTATTGGGGTCAAGTGGATTTACAAGACCAAGCTGAATGAGTTGGGAGAGGTGGACAAATTCAAAGCTCGTCTTGTCGTGAAAGGGTACGCTCAAGAGTATGGAGTCGATTACACAGAGGTATTCGCACCAGTAGCTAGAATGGATACAGTAAGGATGATCATTGCTGTAGCAGCTCAAAGAGGTTGGAACATCTATCAGCTCGATGTCAAGTCTGCATTTCTACATGGAGAGCTAAAAGAAGATGTGTTTGTAGAGCAACCTCAAGGTTATGAAGTAGCAGGGAAGAAGGACATGTTCTATAAGCTGCACAAGGCTCTTTACGGACTGAAACAAGCACCAAGAGCTTGGTTCAGTCGCATTGAATCCTACTTCATCAAGGAAGGTTTTGTAAGCAGCTCTAGTGAACAAACTTTGTTCATCAAACGGAAGGGAGGTAAAATCTTAATTGTGAGCGTTTATGTTGATGATCTGTTGTTCACTAGTGATGATGAAGTGTTGATAGATGAGTTCAAACACTCCATGAAAGAAGAATTCGACATGACAGATTTGGGAAAGATGAGGTATTTTCTTGGCATTGAAGTTATACAAAAGACTGATGGTATCTTCATATGTCAGAGAAAGTATGCGGCTGAGTTGATCGAGAGGTTTGAGATACAAAAATACAACTTCGTTTGTAATCCGATAGTACCTGGACAGAAAATTGGCAAAGATGAAGCTGGTGTGAAGGTCGACTCAACGCTCTACAAGCAAATCATGGGCCAGCTTATGTATTTCACAGCCCACACGACCTGACTTGATGTTTGTGGTAAGTCTCATTAGTCGTTTTATGGAAAATCCTACTGAGTTACATCTTGTTTCTGCGAAGAGAATCATGAGGTACTTGAAGGGAACTCTAGAGTTTGGGGTATGGTATCAAAGAGGAGGAAACGGTGAGCTTGTGGGATACACTGACAGTGATTATGCAGGAGATGTTGATGACAGCAAGAGCACCTCTGGTTATGTTTTCTTGATGAGTGGAGGAGCTGTAGCGTGGTCTTCAAGAAAGCAACCAATTGTAACTTTGTCGTCTACGGAAGCCGAATATGTAGCCGCAGCTACATGTGCCTGTCAAGCCATTTGGATGAGAAGGATACTTGGAGAAATTGGACACGAACAAGATGATGAGATGGTTCTGCTCTGTGCCAACACATCGACTATCAACCTGTCTAAAAATGCAGTCATGCACGGGAAGTCAAAGCACATAAGAGTTCGCTATCATTTTCTCAGAGACTTAACGAAGGAAGGAGTTGTCAAGCTGGAGTACTGTAACACTGAAGAGCAGTTGGCTGACATAATGACAAAGCCTTTGAAGATGGCATCATTTCAAAGGATCAGGGAAGCATTTGGAATGCGAGTCATGAACTGAAACTCTTGATCGAGTTCAGTTCAAGGGAGGGATTGTTGAGTAAGTTTCAGTTATTTCATAAATTCCTATTCTTCAGTATCAAAATGGGTCAAATGTGGTTTCCTATTTTCTAGTTTTTAGTGGAACTAGTTGAGCTAGTTGCGTCATGTCTGTCAGTTACTTTTTTATTGTTGCTTTTGTGTATTCCCTTTAAAAGGCGTTGGAACCTATGAATAAAGATAGATCATTCCGTGCAATCTTTTGTGTCTTACTAGCTCTGATTTCACATCGTCTCCCTCTCTTTTAGCTTCAAGCAGATTCAGCGGGTTAATATGGAATGCGATGAGATTGGTTAAATGCTCGATAGTGGAATGAGTGGGGTAACCACGTAAAGGCTCAGAGTAAAGTACTCATTAATGGAAGAAGAATAAGACGTTTTGGTGAGGTGATTCATGTCTTTCGACATAGGTGCAAAAGTTGGAATCCGAGATGACGATGACGAGACAACCTAATATTATGTGGGCTAATATCATACAAAGCCCATACGCAAAAGAGTTAAGATAGATTTCTCATAAAGCCCAAACCGAATGTAATGCTCGGTGACAGCAATTGCCCCTATCTCATTGCCTATGTGGCTTAAGAAGGAGATATAGGTCTCTACTTTATTAATAAAGATCTTTTTCAGTGATATTAACTACTAGACTTGCTTTGGAGATTGTGAATTTAATCATTCATATGTTACTAGTTTTATCTCTCATGCTATGCATGGGCAATGTTTCATGATTTACAATGGAAAAATATTATTTGAGAGTTATATAATGTACAATGAAAATAAATGTTATTCCAAAGGTTATATTTATCGGTAAGTTTTAAAATAAAACTAAAAGCTTGTTGTTTATATCTCGAGTATGGACGCATAAATGTTACATATTAATCTCTTCCTAAACCTCAATAAAATCATTAAATATAATAGTTAAATAGAAGGAAATCATATCTCTTTCACAAAACACAATTAAAATATGTCTTAATTTTGTAGATCTAAAAAGTAGACCTGAATCTTTCTTGTGTTCTCTATCACCCGAGTTTCTTAAACTACATTTGTTGTCTCGTGAACAAATATGCTGTGAATATCTTTTTTTTATTGTTATATAAACCTTGAATAGCAAAAGAATAAAATATAAAAATTTATAAATAGGTTAGAAGAGAAATAACTAAGTTCATGAAAAACAAAATTTGATCATGGAGATTATAGACATTTTTAGTTTCACTAATCTGGACTTTGCAGTATGCCTTTTACTAACCTTCATCTTCCAACTTTGCAGTATGCTTATCAATCCACATCATATTTGTATTCTTCCTTTTCTCATTTCAATGAAAAAATCTCTTTTGAATGTTATTGTTGTGACATCATTTGACCAAAACTATTTATCTGGTTAGAAGTTGAAATTTAAAGATTCAGCGGAGCAATTGCGGAAATTTTACAAATTTACAATTTCTAATTGAGATAAAAATACACAGTTTCAAAGATAGTGGGATTATGGGTAAGAAATATCAGCATTTTATTTTACATTGAAAATAAATAAAAAGAAATCAGTTACAGAAAAAAAAAACTGTTTTTCTTTTTAAGCATTTACAATTTTTTTTTTTTGTATTTTCCTTTGAATTTTTACATATTCATGTGTCATAATTTTGTTGGTTAGGTGACTTATGCTTTAGTATATAAAGGATTTTAGTTTTTAATAATTAATGATAAAAATATAAATATACTTATATTTTCGAAAATGAAATTGTATAAAATTTAATGTAGGAATAATATATAAATATAATTATATATTCAAAATATAAGTTTATAAAATATAATGATTATTCAAAAATTTATGAATAAGACTCAATTGTGGACATATAATTTGGATTGAAAATTCAATAGATATTTGGTAAGTATAATTATTTGTTTTCCCGTTTTTTATCGCAAATAGAATTAGAA
>CAJHQP010010336.1:0-18997 GCA_905132765.1 Moricandia arvensis
TTATCCAACTTTTTATCAACGAGTATTCTTTCTCCTTGACGGCTCTCTCTCTAGAAAGTGTGTCGAGTTCTGATGTGTAATATCCAGAGACCTAAGGGTGTCTAAATCGGTGTGTCATATCCGGTTTGTTCATCTAAGAGTATCAAGAGTTCATCCATCCCTCTTGTGTCACCATTCAATCCACACGCCTTGAAGAACTTGAGTCTCTGATTCGTTCTTGCAAGGATTATCCATTCCCATCAACCAAAGAGCATCCTAGGGACGCATCAATAGCATTGGTTTCATTTCCAACAGAGTCTCTCCACTCTTCAAGCTCCATTGCCTCTTCATATGATCTTGGAATATATTCCTGATCCAATTCCCCAATGAACACTTGATGTTCCTCTGGATACTGAGCAAGAGAGCACACTGCTCTTATTGGATGAGCCACTGCTTCAGCATTGAAATAAACTCTTGTGTTCATCCAGTTTGATGCAGGTTTCTTAATTCTGGTACTTCTTCTTAGTGGCTGGACCTGATTTGTTTCTTCTTCTTCATCAGATTCTGTTACATCATTCTGATGCAAAGGTTCTTGTTGTTCTTGTTGCCTTTCATCCTGATCATGAGTTTCTTGTTGATTCCCCCCTTCAGGATCAGGATGAATAGCTTCCACAGCTTCATCAACCCCATTTTCATCAATTACAGTCTCTGGACCAGGTTCAGCTTCAGGAGGATTCCTCCTTGTTTCTTCACTCGCCTGAGGCATGTCAATACCAAGATTCTTCAGTATGATCCTGAGGTTTGTGGCTTTCTCTGATGCTTGGGATAAATCCTTCAAATCATCCCAACTCTTCTCCTCATAGTATCCCTTTGTCTCCACAAACTTCACATCTCTTGATACTAACACCCTTCTTGACATTGGATCATAACACTTATAACCCTTTTGTGTTGGTGAGTATCCAATGAACATAGCTTTTGAGCTTTTAGCATCAAGCTTGTTCCTCTGCTCCCCTGGTATCAACACAAAACATAGGCACCCAAACACACGCAAGTGGTCCAAAGGTGGCTTGGTATTGTTTAGGACCTCAAAAGGAGACAGGTCATTGAGGACTTTAGTTGGAGTCCTATTGATCAGATAGCTTGCAGACATCACAGCATCACTCCAGAACCTTTTTGGGACATTAGTGTGAAACATCATTGATCTTGCAACCTCCATTAGGTGCCTGTTTTTCCTCTCAGCAACTCCATTCTGTTGAGGGGTGTAAGGGCAGCTGGTCTGATGAATAATCCCATGCTGAGCCAGATATTGCTTGAATGCTTGACTGGTGTACTCTCCACCATTATCTGACCTGAGAATTTTCAGCTTGGCATTGAAATGGTTGGAGACATGGTTCTGGAAATTCTTGAAAGCCTCCAGCACCCTGTCCTTTGACTGAATCAGTGTCACCCATGTGTACTTGGACTTCTCATCAATGAAGGTGACAAAGTATTTGTGATTTTCTCTTGACATACAAGGTGCAGTCCACACATCAGAGTGAACCAGGTCGAAACACTTCTCATAGATAGTGCTAGACCTTGGAAAGACTGTCCTACAATGCTTCCCCAAGATGCAAGCTTCACAATCATCATTCTTAAACACCACACCAGGGAGCATCAGATTTAAAGCCCTAGTATGGGGATGTCCCAATCTAGCATGCCATACTGTGCTCTCAACTCCAGTAGATGTACTGACCATGCAAAGAGAAGGAGGTGCTTCAGATAGCTTAGTCTTATCAAGATGGTATAGTTCCTGATGGCTGTGACCTTTTCCAATTATCTTCCCTGTCTTCAGGTCTTGAAATTCAACCTCATCAGGTCTAAAGACGACTTGACACCCCAGGTCAACAGTAGCTCTTTTCACTGATAGCAAGTTTGATGTAAACTGAGGCATATACAAAGCAGTTGATTCCCTATCAAACAACCTAAGGTTCCCTATCCCTTCTATCTTAACCTTATCACCATTTGCTATGATCACATTCCCTGAGGCAGGCTGGATATCACTAATCAAGTTTCTATTACTAATCATGTAATGGCTAGCTCCTGAATCTATAATGATAGGTTTAGAGTCAAGAGAGTTTGTACCAGCCTTTGTGGATGAGATAATTGCCTTGGCGGCTCTGATAAAGGAGTCTAGGTCTCTCCTAGTCACTGGGCCATCACTGCTGGTCGCTCCATCCATACTACATAATGTGCTTCCTTCATTTGAATCACCAATGAAAGCTGAGTACATGGTGTGTCCTCGAATCAGTGTGTGTGCTCCATGCTCTCTTTGAACCAGGGAACATACATCTTCTAAGTTTGGAAGCTTGCTTTCTCTTAGGATCTGACTTATCAGCTTGTTGTAGGACGGGTTTAGGTTCAGGAGAAAGCAAAAGATCTTATCTTGCTCATATCTTTCTCTTATGACCTCTGGATCTGTAGAGAAAGGCCTAAGCATATCCATCTCTGCCCATAAGCTTCTGAACTTCAAAAAATACTGATTGAACTCCATTTCCTCTTGGTTCAGACAGTTGATAGTCCTCTTGACTTCAAATACCCGACTCAGGTTGGAGAGATTCCCATAAACAGTTTGAAGACTCTTCCATATCTTCTTGGCGGTTTCATGGTGTTTGTAAGCCTCCAAGATTGTTTTTGAAAGAGAGTTGTGTATGATTCCAAGTGCTTGCTGTTCTTCTTGAACCCACTTGTTTTTATTCTTCAGGTAAGTAGCCTGACTATCCTCTAGAGCCATCCTCTTTGAAGTTTCAGCCTCCATGATATGGCTGTCCCAAAGTCCATGACTTTCCAAGGTAACTTTGGCCACTCTTGACCATAACTGATAATTAGAACCCTCAAGGGTCACTGGAATAAGGTTCTTCTTCTCCATTTCCATGGTCGAAATTCTTTTACCCAATGGGTAAAGCTATGGACTAGTGGGTAAAAGTGAAGAACACAGAGAGAATTGAAAAGAAAAAGTAGGGATTTGTAGAATGAAGAGAAATTTGCGGAATGAAAGGAGCTTAATGCTCTGATACCATGTTAGAAAGAGAGATTTTAGAGAGAGTTTATTGCTGGAGAATGAAGAACATGAAGAACAAGAGAGAGAGAGAGAGAGATTTCGAAATTGTAAAAGAGAGAGAAGGAGAGAAATGGTTTCCTTAGATTAATTATGTCTGCTTACAGTCTTTAAATAGACAGAATACACAGATGCAAGTTGACAAGGAAATACAATAAACAAATGAGAGAGAACAAGACAAAGGGCTCTTGCAGCTGAAGTGAAAGTGACAGCTCCTAACTGGTCCCCAATTGATTCTCTGCCTCACCAGACCAGATCAGACATGTGACTCTTCCTCCCAACGTCTCTCTCTGCTTCTGGACAAGGAAATATGTGCTCCAGACCCTTTGAATAAGTTTCTGGTCAACTTCCCTCTATTTCTTTCCTTGCACCCTAAGTTAGGTCAGAGACTGTATGGTCCAATTTTCTTCTTCATCTCGGATGCTCCTCTTTCTAGCTTCTCATCTCTTTGTCATTAATTACTTCATGTCAACACCTTGTCACTTCCTGTGATAATTATGTCATCCACATAGACAAGGATCACCACCATTCCTTGCTGACTTGAGAGAGTAAAGAGAGTATGGTCTGCTTCTGATTTGTTGAATCATCTTCCATTCAAGGTTGTGCTCAGCTTGTGGTACCAAGCTCTAGGGGATTGCTTCAGTCCATAGATAGCTTTCTTTAGTTTCAATACATTCCCTGGTTTCACCATGTCTTCTAAGCCAGGAGGAGGACGCGTATATACTTCATCCTCTAATTCACCTTGTAGGAATGCATTCTTAACATCCATTTGCCATAGATCCCATTCCAGGTTGACAGCTAATGAGAGAACCACCCTTATGGTATGGAGTTTGGCTACTGGTGCAAATGTATCCAGATAATCTTCTCCATAGACTTGGGTGTATCCCATTGCAACTAGCCTTGTCTTTTTTCTTTCTGGTTTTCCATTGGCTAGGTACTTGATGGTGAAAATTAGGCGACTTGTCACAGCCTTCTTTCCTTTGGGGAGCTCAGTTTCATACTAGGTATCATTCTTGATCATAGCATTGATCTCATCTCCAACTGACTCTCGCCATCCATCCAGTGCCATTGCCTCTTCATAAGACCTTGGAATGTACTCTTGATCCAGGTTACTGATGAAGGCTAGGTGATCTTGAGGATAGTATGCCATTGAGCAGGTTGCTTGTATGGGATGTGCTACTGCCTTGTTGTTGAAGTATACTCTGGTGTTGATCCAATGAGATGGATCTTTCCTTATCCTGGTACTTCTCCTTAGTGGTTGAATCTGTTGCTCTTCAACCCCTGTCTCTACATGCTCTCCCTGATCTTGATCTTCACTAGACTGGTCAGGTTCAGATTCATGTAGTCCATCTTGATCATGTATTGGTGGTGAATCATCCTCCCTTTGTTGTTGTGATTCAGGTTCAGTGCCCCCCTCAGGATCAGGATGGTCTACTGGTGCAGATTCTTCTCCAGTTCTTTCAGTTACTGGGGAAGTAGGTGATCTCCTTGGTTCCTCACTGGTCTGAGGTTGAGTGATACCTAGGCTCTCCATAATGATGCGCAGATTGTTTGCCCTATCAGAGGGTCCATGTGAGAGGTCTCTAAGGCTTTCCCAACTCAGCATAGTACCCTTTTGATTCCACAAACTTCACATCCCTTGAAACCATAACCCTTCTTGATTCAGGGATGTAGCACTTGTACCCTTTCTGCGTGTGGGAATAGCCTATGAACATGCCCTTGACACTCTTGGCTTCTAGTTTATTTCTCTGTTCTCCTGGTGTCAAGACGTAACACACACACCCAAATACACGTAAATGATCAATTGGAGGTTTGGTTTTATTCAATACCTGAAAGGGAGATACATCCTGGAGGATTCTGGTGGGAATCCTATTGATGAGGTAGCAAGCTGATACCACAGAATCTCCCCAAAATCTTTTAGGGACATTGGTGTGGAACATCATGCTCCTTGCAACCTCCATGAGATGGCGATTCTTCCTTTCAGCAACTCCATTTTGTTGTGGTGTATATGGGCAACTTGTCTGATGTATAATTCCATGATTTGCTAGATGATGTTTGAAGGCATGACCTGTGTACTCTACACCATTATCAGACCTAAAAATTTTGATCTTAGAGTTGAAATGGTTAGATACATTGGTTTGAAAGTTAATGAAAGCTTCTAGCACCCTATCTTTACTTTGAATCAAAGTGAGCCAAGTATATTTGGATTTTTCATCTATGAAAGTAACAAAATATTTATGGTTCTCCCTAGAAGCACAAGGTGCTGTCCACACATCAGAGTGAACCAAATCAAATCAGTTTTCATAGATAGTCATAGATTTTGGAAAAAACAGATTTGCAATGTTTACCAAGAATACAAGCCTCACAATTTTCATTATTAAAAGATAGATTAGGTAACATTAGTTCAAATGCACGAGCATGGGGGTGACCTAATCTAGCATGCCATAGAACATCACTAGCTAAAACAGAAGCAGAATTAAAAGCACAAGAGAAATCTGATCTAAGCTTGGTGTCTTCAAGTAAATAAAGTTCTCCCTTGCTCACACCTTTTCCCAGCATCTTGCTGGTCTTAATATCCTGAAAGCACACATCAACAGGACTAAAAATAACTTTGCAATTAATATCATTTGTTGCTCTTTTAACAGATAAGAGATTAGATGTGAATGTTGGCATGTAAAATGCTTGAGATTCCTTATCAAACAATTTAAGATTCCCTATCCCTTCAATAGGTATTCTATCACCATTTGCAATCACTACACTTCCTAGAGCCGGTTTGATATCACTAAATAGCTTAACATCCCTAATCATATGGTGAGATGCTCCTGAGTCAATTATCAAGGGCCTAGTAGTTTGATTTGCATTGTGAATAGAGGTGAGAGCATTAATACAATTGTTACCAGAGTTTGCATTGAGTGCCTTTATAAGGGCCTCAATGTCTGACTTGCGGATGAAGGCATCATCACTTGAGAGTTGAGAAGTGGCCTGAGAGGTTGACCCAACTGCGTGTGTTGTTGAGACCATGGCTCTCCCATCTTCTCTCATGCGCATAGGGACAGTGCTCAGCTCATGTGCTCTTGCTTCATGTGCCCTTGCCTGGTTGAACTTGGGTGGTCTGAGATGAGGATGAAGAATCCAGCAGTTGTTCTTGGAATGACCTTGCCTCTTTCAATGTTCACAAGTCATTCGCTTGTCAGCTCCACCCCCTGGTTTGTAGAAGACCTTGTTGGCTGAGATAACCTCTATCTTTTCAGCCTTACTAGCCATGGACAGCTCTCCTTTCCCACCAAACAACCCATCAGATCCTTGCTCCTTTTGTAGTTGAGCACACACATCATCCAGACTTGGTAGATCCTTAGCTCTCAGTTTGTGTTTAATGACATCATTGAAAGAGGAGTTAAGGTTGAATAGCAACCCAAATACCTTGTCTTCCTCACGCCTTGCATTGAGAACAGTAGGATCCGTGGTGCTTGGCCTTAGAATCTCCAGCTCAACCCACAAAGATCTAAACTTCCCAAAGTGCTTGGTAAAGTCCATATCCTCCTGGTGCAAGTTGTTGATTGCCTTCTTCACTTCAAAGACTCTGCTGAGGTTTGAAGTGTTTCCATAAACCTTTTTCAAGGTGTCCCACAACTCCTTTGCTGTTTCACAGTAGGAGTAGGCTTCCATAATGGGACCATCTAGAGAACTTTGCAAGGCAGACAGCACCATGAAATCCTCTTGAGTCCATTTGCCTTCATCTGTCAATACAACTTCTCTGCCATCTTCTCCTTGTGTGATTTGTCTTGGGGCTTTTCCTGAAGTGATATGCTCCCATAGAACTCTTCCACCAAGGGCAGTTTTGGTCAATCTAGACGATAGTAGGTAGTTTAAACCCTTCAAAGTGACTAGAATGACCATTTGCTTATGTTGCTCCATTTTGACTTGCCATTGTCCAGTGTTGGAATAATGAAAGAAAGAGAAGAAGAAACAAACCTGGTTAAAGATAGAATTTGGATCAAGCAGACTTGACTTGCAAGGAAAGATGAAGGCGGTCCATAAACCACTTAACCTAACCTGACTTGCAAGGCAAGAAAGGTGTTTGGAAAACTCTTGGACGTGGCTAAAGGTCCAGAAACCTAAGGATACTTGGTTAAATTCAAATGGAAGGAGCTAGTTTGAATTGGACAAGAAGAAGTCACATGGGGGCTTTGGAGATGCAGCTGGACCTGTCACTATCGCACCAAGCTGAATGTGCCCTCTTCCTCCAGTCACTTTCTCTTCCTCTGGACGTGCCAGACTGTCCATGCCACAGCCTGCTCCTTACCAGTCTGCCCCAGCCAGTTCTGAACCTGCTCTGATCTCTCTTTCTTTACAAAATTAGTTATTTAAGTTTTCATGTTTTATTAGTAGTTTATTGTGCTTGTAATGTGATGTAGCCATGGGCGAGCCAGCTGATCATCCAACAAAGGACAAGCCAGGATGGATGGAAGGCGAGCATACTAAGCTAAAACCAGCTGGAGAGACTGGGGAAGAGCTGATACAGAGTGTGGCTGAGCTGAAACCAGCTGAAGTGAGAGTGGTTGAGCTGAAACCATCTAAGGAGACTGAAGATGAGCTGAACCAGCTAAGTGACACTAAGTTGGAGCTGGATGAGCTAAATGACACTCACTTGGAGCTGGATGAGCTAAGTGACACTAACCAGGAGATGATTGAGCTGAGTGAGCTGAACTTGGAGCAGGACAAGCTGAACCAGCTGAGTGATACTACACTAGGTCGACCTGAGCTGAATGTGAGTGACACTACACTAGGACGAGCTGAGCGGAATGGGAGTGACACTGAAGCTGCCATGGACCTAGCTGGACAAGTGATTTTTGGCCCAAATAAGAAGATGGATCAGATTTGTTTCTCTCAGCCCAAAAGGAGTTCAAAACCAAAGTTAAGGGTCCATTATCTCTTTCTGATGGATCAGCCACGAAATTCAAGTCCAAGAAACCTTATGAAGCTATTTTGGATCAAGGGGCCCAAGAAGAAGTGTTGCAGCCCAAGGAGAGATTATCATAACAAGTTCATTATGGGTTTGTTTCTTACCAAATTCGACAAGGCCTTTATTCAGATGTTTTCTGACCCATTCTCATCCAGAAATATCAGAAAAGAGTCAGCAAGAAAGTCTTGGTCGTGATCATCCAAGAGCCATTCAACAAAACACTTAAAAGTGGTCAAAAAGTCTTACTCTTCATTTCTGTTTCCTAAGTTCCTAGTTTTCTACATCATTTCTAGCTTTCTACATTCTTGTAAGACTATATAAGGATGATGCACGACCTCAATAAGATCATTCACCTTTTTTGTTAAAAGACTTCTACAAAACTGTGAATCCTTTGTTCATCTTTGAACATCGACTGCCTAGGAGTTGATTCTCTGCAAGGCTTACTTGTCTTTAGATCATTGTTTGTGTGGGTAAACTGCACGATCTACTGACACTTCTACACAAGTTCTGGTCAGTCCATAGATCAGTTCTGAAGAACCATTCATTCATTCCATCCACCATCAGTTCGATTCTAATCCATCGAAAGCAACCTGCGTGTGTTAGTAACCACCAGAAGTGACCATTCAAATCACCCTCAAGATCAATCAGGGAAATAAAACCAGAAGGGTTTGCATCATAATGTCTTGTAACTTGGCTATAAAGCCCTCACATGTAACCCACGAAATTCCTAAGGAGAATTGAGCCTCCTCCTTCATTATTCTCTCTGGTTCATACACTCTCTTATTCTCTCTAAGTCTCATACTTTCTCATACTCAAAAACTTTCCATAATCTCTCATACTCTCTGAAGTGATAAGTTAACTCTTTTCTTCAATCATTCTCTTGTTACTTTATTCTCTTAATCTCTTATTCTCACAAATTCTCAAATACTCTCACTCATAATTTCGTCCATCCTTCATGGTCTCTGGTTCATACTAAACCAGAAGATCACAAACACTCTCCATAATCCCATCATTCTCACTTAAACTCTCAAAAACACTCTCTCTTTGATTCTCAGTCTTTCTGGTCCAAACTAAACCAGAAGTTGATTCTTTTCACCAAAATCATTCTCACCATTTTCTCTCTATTCTCATATGGTATCAGAGCCTAAAAGTTCCTGAAAACCTATTCTTACTTCCGCAAAATCTCTGTCAAAATCTCTGTCAAAACTGTCTTGGGTGCAACTCTTTATCCACTGGTCCAAAGGTCTTCCAGGAGGGAAGAACCTCACCAGTACCTAAGATAAAGGTGTATTCCAGTGTCTAAACTCAAGGAACTCTCATCTCAGTTCAACAAGCTTCATCAAAGTATCAGTTTCCAGTTTTGTCTCTTGAAAAACCAGTGGGTACATTCTCTTGTCCACTGGTCCAAACTCTCCATGATGGAGACCACAACTGAAATGGCGACTCCAGAGACTGCAAGGGGTCCAAAAATGAAACAAAACCACCTCCTCTGGTCCAAAATGCTGAAGAAAATCCATGGGAGAAACGATTCTTGGAGCAAGGTCACTGAAAAGGCTTCAAAGCTAGGCTGTTCAAACTATTCTCTAGCCAACAAAGCTGAAGCTCACTCTCTGGTCCCCAAGACCCACGACCAGCAAGAAGACAGGAGGGGTTTGAAGTGTCTCCTTGACCAGAAGGAGAGAATCATCAAGAAGAGGTGTTGGATATTCAATCCACACCTCAAACCACTTCAGTTTCACTAAGCCCCATGGGGCTGGAGGTTCAAGAAACGAGCTCAGATTCTTGATAAGCTGTGCCTCCTTACAATAAAGAGCAAGAAGCCCATGTGTTCAGAGCCTACAGAAGATGTACATTCCTGTCCATGGAGAGATTGCCCACTACCCAACAACACTTTGGACACTGATTGTGTTCAGTAACTCCCAAGATGGTAGAGAGGAAGATTGGTACTGTGGAGAGATTTCTCAAGAGGTCTTACCTGAAGCCAAGAAGGTGAACAGGAGGTTCCTCAAGAGAGAAAGGCCACAATTCAAGCCAAGAGGGCTGTGGTCCCAAGGTATTGGTTGTCATTGGCTCTCAGCTTCAAGCTTGACCATATACTCTCATTCTCAGGTCAAGCTTAAGGAGGCGTGTTAAATGAGAAGCCAATGCCATATTGTTCAAGGTGAAGCAAAGGAAACAAGTGGAGTTGAACAGGAATACTCTTGGCTGAGCAAAGAGAAGGCAGTTCACTAAAAAGATGGCTGCTGACTCTTTGCAAAGTCCCCCTATCAAGTCAGTTCTACAAGTCACTTTGCAAGGCCATTCTGAAGAAGGATGAAGTGAGGGATTCATGTGCAAGGCAGGAGGGCAGACACTCCTCATTATCACCCCAAATACTTGCTGGCTTGATCTCAACCCATGAAGAAGGCAAGAAGTCAGAAACAAGGGAGAGACAAGCTGTGAAACAAGAAGAAGGTTCAAATGGAACCAGTTGAGTGTGAAGCAGGAAAGGAGTGGCGCCCTTCCTGGCCAATAAGTTGTCTAAACCTAGGCTGGATTGCTTGTACTCTTTTTCCCTATAATTAGGTTTTTAATGAGGCAAGTAATCTCAGTTCCAAGCTTTCCCAAGGATTCCTATGGTCAAGCTTGAGGGGGAGTGTTGGAATAATGAAAGAAAGAGAAGAAGAAACAAACCTGGTTAAAGATAGAATTTGGATCAAGCAGACTTGACTTGCAAGGAAAGATGAAGGCTGTCCATAAACCACTTAACCTAACCTGACTTGCAAGGCAAGAAAGGTGTTTGGAAAACTCTTGGACGTGGCTAAAGGTCCAGAAACCTAAGGATACTTGGTTAAATTCAAATGGAAGGAGCTAGTTTGAATTGGACAAGAAGAAGTCACATGGGGGCTTTGGAGATGCAGCTGGACCTGTCACTATCGCACCAAGCTGAATGTGCCCTCTTCCTCCAGTCACTTTCTCTTCCTCTGGACGTGCCAGACTGTCCATGCCACAGCCTGATCCTTACCAGTCTGCCCCAGCCAGTTCTGAACCTGCTCTGATCTCTCTTTCTTTACAAAATTAGTTATTTAAGTTTTCATGTTTTATTAGTAGTTTATTGTGCTTGTAATGTCTTGTAACTTGGCTATAAAGCCCTCACATGTAACCCACGAAATTCCTAAGGAGAATTGAGCCTCCTCCTTCATTATTCTCTCTGGTTCATACACTCTCTTATTCTCTCTAAGTCTCATACTTTCTCATACTCAAAAACTTTCCATAATCTCTCATACTCTCTGAAGTGATAAGTTAACTCTTTTCTTCAATCATTCTCTTGTTACTTTATTCTCTTAATCTCTTATTCTCACAAATTATCAAATACTCTCACTCATAATTTCGTCCATCCTTCATGGTCTCTGGTTCATACTAAACCAGAAGATCACAAACACTCTCCATAATCCCATCATTCTCACTTAAACTCTCAAAAACACTCTCTCTTTGATTCTCAGTCTTTCTGGTCCAAACTAAACCAGAAGTTGATTCTTTTCACCAAAATCATTCTCACCATTTTCTCTCTATTCTCATATCCAGTGGGTACTAGAGTGAACTTGTTGATCTGAGGTGATAAAGAGAGGAGGTTTAAAGGGTTTAGGATGGATTTTGGGATCAAAGGGAAGGTTATGCAAATTTGGGGTAAGTGTCCGGACGGTACAGACCATACGGACTGTACGGCCGACCGTACGGACCACTCGACCCAAAGTACTTTAAACTCGACCAAATCAAATTTTGGTCTTGTGCGAATTCCGGGTCAAGTTGTACGGATCCGTACAACTCATGGTCCGTACATCCATGGCCGAGACTTGGGTCACAAGGCAGAAGGAAGAAGATAACCTTGGTGGGTGAAAAGGAAGAAGGTTAACTTGTTGGTAACTCGGTAAAGAAGTGGCTCGCGGATAAGGGGTCAAGCTTGACCAAGACAGCCTGTCCAAGGCTGGAAAGGAGAAGGCATCTGGTCAAGATGCCAAAAGCATCTCGCACCCTCATCCACAAGTTCAAACCAGGCGCTCCTCTTCCCTTGACCGGCCACGTCTCCCCCTTCATAACCTGAAAGTTTTCAGAGACTAAGTGTTGAGTGATGATGAACGAGAATGGAGATGAAGTGGATGAAACTTGATGATAAAGGAACGAGATTGATTAGAGAGTGAGAGAGAGATTCGTGAGAGATTAGAGAGTTTATGAGAGTATATGAGAGATTATAAGACTAAGTAACCAGAGACTAGAGAGAATAGAGACTAAGAGATTGTGAAGGAGAGAAAATCTCAGCTTGTTTATTAACCATCGACATACAAGTGTATAAATAGGAAAGGAGAGCTACTCTAGGATTTACAAAATATCAGAGCAAGCATGTGGAGTCAAGGGAAGGTTTGAAATGAGTGGAGCAGGAGCTATACACGCTTGGGGACAGTCTGGCTGGTCAAGAGTGTAACTTGGCCTAGAATCGGCCACCAAGGCCTATGCATCTATCCAGAGATCAGTCCAGGTTCAGCCTCCTTCCTTTCCAGCCTGAACCTTATCCATAAACGGTCAAGACAAGCAGCATCTCGCAGATGCCTTCCAAGATGCCATTATGATCCCATCTTCTTCTCCAAACCATCCAAGACTCCTTCCTTCACCATTGAAGCTCCTCTGTGACTTGGGATGCAAGGTAAGACCTAGGGTTGTACGGATTTAGGGTTTGGTCCGTACAATTTGACCCGGTTTTTGCACAAACCTAAAATGTTATCAAATGGTCGAGAAATAAGTTTCCCGGGTTGGCCCGTCCGTACAGGCCGTACTGTACGGACCACCCTATTTTTGCACCTCAACCATTTGCTCCCAAATTGCACCCAAGCCTTCTTCCTTCATAGTAAACCCCTCATGAACCTTGTTCTAGCTCTGCATAAGCTTCTGGACCCTCCTTAGACCTTGATCAGTCTCTAAGTGGGTTTTGCCCAAGCTTTGCACATTAACCTTTAGTGAGATGGTTTATCACTTCAGGTTAACATAACCTTTGCTTTTGTATCCGTTGTAAACCTAAATCACTGCCTATATATTTGTATCTCCTCTCTGAATAATCAATCAAGCAAATCATTTCTTTCTTTTGCGGTTCTCTCTTCTCTCTCTCTCGAGTTCATCATGAACATCGAGCACACTCTCTTCTAATCTCTCAATCTATCACTCCTTCTCTCTTACTCTCGGTTATTCTACTCTTATTCTCTCAAAATCTCATGGTATCAGAGCCAGGTTCGTTACATCCTGGTGTTTAGATCTACTATCTTCAGCTTCATTTTGAGTTCAAAGGTTCAAGCTTTCTGGGTTCTTGAGGTTCGTTTAGAAGATGGAAGGAAGCAAGGTGATGTTAGCGGTTCCGGTTACTCTTAAAGGTGGTGGAAACTACCTGTTGTGGTCTCGGCTTGTGAAGACTGCGGTTGGGAGCAAGGGTTTGTGGAGCCATATCACTGATGAAGCTCCAAAATCAGTTGCTAGTGAGGAAGAAGGTGCAAAGGAGGCTGCTTTAGCTGCTCAACAGAAGTGGATCCAAGATGACATGATGGTGCAAACCATGATTCAAGGTTCTCTAGATCCACCCATCCTGGAGGCTTACAGCTACTGCAAGACTCCAAAGGACCTGTGGGAGACTCTCCAAAACATCTATGGTAACACTTCCAATCTGAGCCGAGTGTTTGAGCTCAAGAGAGCCATAAACACTCTTGCTCAAGAAGAGGTTGAGTTTACCAAACACTTGGGTAAGTTCAGGGCACTCTGGTCCGAACTGGAAATGCTTAGACCCAACACAACATATCAAAATACTCTCATGGAGAGGCGTGAACAAGATCAGGTGTTTGGGTTAATGTTGACTCTGAATCCGGCCTTCAACGATCTGATTAAGCACATACTCAGGGCACCAAAGCTCCCAACTTTGGAGGAAGTGTGTGCTCAGATCCAGAAGGAGGAAGGGTCCTTGGGGTTGTTCGGTGGTAAGGGGGAACTGTCCCTGGCCAACCAAGCTGAGGCTGTCCAAGCTAACAAAGCTATGTACAGGCCTGATGAAAGAAGAGGAGGTGAGGAAAGGAGGTTTGGAGGCAACTGTGATCACTGCAAGAAGCTGGGTCATAAGTGGAGCCAATGTTGGATACTCCATCCCCATCTCAAGCCGGCCAAGTTCATGAAGGACCGTGATGCTAGAGCTCACTTTTCAACCGAAGCAAGTGAAGCTGGTGGTTCATCCGGAGCTGGTTCAACCACTCGTGAAGGAGAAGGAAAGGCCTTTTACATGCCTACATTCACTTCAAATTTGTTATCTGTTAAAAAGGCTACCAGTGATCTGAATTGCCTTGCTGTTTTTAGTCCTAATGATGTCTACTTTCAGGATATTGAAGACACCAAATGCTTGTCTGATTTATCTTATGCTTTTAGTTCATCTCCTGTTTTACCTAAAGATGCAATGTGGCATGCTAGACTAGGACACCCTCACTCACGTGCACTGAGCTTGATTTTGCCTAGTATTTCATTTAAGAATGATAGTTGTGAGGCTTGTATTCTTGGCAAACATTGCAAATCTGTTTTCCCTAAATCAGTAACCATGTATGAAAGTTGCTTTGATCTCATTCACTCTGATGTTTGGACTGCACCCTGTTTATCTAGAGAAAACCATAAGTATTTTGTGACTTTTATAGATGAGAAATCGAAATACACTTGGTTAACCTTGCTTCAATCAAAGGATAGGGTGTTAGAAGCCTTTATAAACTTTCAAAACTACATAACTAACCATTTCAATGTTAAGATCAAAATTCTTAGATCAGACAATGGGGGAGGGGAGTACAGCAGTAATGTTTTCAAAGCACATCTCAACAAACATGGGATTATTCACCAGACAAGCTGCCCTTATACTCCACAGCAAAATGGTGTAGCTGAAAGGAAGAATCGACATCTAATGGAGGTGGCCAGAAGCATGATGTTTCACACCAATGTTCCCAAAAGGTTTTGGGGGGATGCTGTGATCACTGCTTGCTACTTAATCAACAGAATTCCTACTAAGATCCTCCAAGATGTCTCTCCTTATGAGGTACTAAACAAGACATATCCATCTATTGACCATTTGCGTGTGTTTGGGTGTGTGTGCTTTGTCTTGATACCAGGTGAACTAAGAAACAAGCTTGAAGCTAAAAGTGTCAAAGCCATCTTCATTGGGTATTCACCAAACCAGAAAGGCTACAAATGCTATGTTCCAGAAACAAGAAAGGTTATGGACTCTAGAGATGTGAAGTTCTTGGAATCAAGAGGCTTCTATGATGAGAAAAGTTGGGATAGCTTGAAGGATCTGTCTCAAGCCCCCTCAGATAGAGCAACTAATCTAAGGGTACTGATGGAGAATCTGGGAATCAGTTTTTCAAACCCACCAGTGGCGCCTAACACAACCTCTCCTTCAGCTGAAACTGGACCAGAGGGTAAAGAAGCCACTCATCCTGATCCTGCAGGGGGAAAAGATCATGAACCAGAACAACAACAAGGTTCAGAGACTCATGATCAGGAGAGTGTACTACATGAACAAGAGACTGCTCAAGTTCAAGATGAAGTAGAGCAGCAAGAAGTTCAGGTTCAACCACTAAGGAGGTGTAAAAGGACCAGGAATCCTCCTTCAAACTGGAAGAACACAAGGGTATACTACAATAGTCAAGCAGTAGCTCATCCAACATCAACAGTATGTTCTCTTGCAAGATTTCCACTTGAGCATCAAGCTTTCATCATTGGGTTAGATCAGGGATCTGTACCAAGGTCATATGAGGAAGCTATGGAGAGTAAGGAATGGAGGGACTCTGTTGATGATGAAGCAAATGCCATGATCATCAATGATACCTGGTATGAAAGTGAACTCCCAAAGGGCAAGAAGGCAGTTTCAAGCAAATGGGTGTTCACCATCAAGTACCTACCAAATGGCAAGGAAGAGAGAAAGAAGACGAGACTAGTTGCAAGGGGTTTCACCCAGACCTATGGAGAAGATTATGTGGACACTTTTGCACCAGTAGCCAAACTTCATACAATTCGGATCATCCTATCTATTGCAACCAACCTAGAATGGGAATTGTGGCAGATGGATGTCAAGAATGCTTTCCTACAAGGAGAGTTAGAAGATGAGGTCTACATGCACCCACCTCCTGGTCTTGAGAAGCTGGTCAAACCTGGAAATGTTCTCAGACTCAAGAAGGCAATCTATGGACTGAAGCAATCTCCAAGGGCATGGTACCACAAGCTAAGCACCACCTTGAATGAAAGAGGCTTCAGGAAATCAGAGGCTGATCACACCTTGTTCACACTCCCTAGCCCAAGAGGAATTGTGGTCATTTTGGTCTATGTAGATGACATAATCATCACAGGCAGTGACCAAGAAGGCATCAAAGAAACCAAGGTATTCCTTAAGTCTGTATTTGATATTAAAGATTTAGGTGAACTCAAGTACTTCCTTGGGATTGAAGTATGCCGCTCTAAAGAGGGGCTCTTCTTGTCTCAAAGGAAGTACACACTTGATCTTTTAACTGAGGCAGGAAACCTTGGAGGAAGGCAAGCCAAAACACCATTGGAAGAGGGCTACAAAGTACTTAGAGAGGGGGAGTTTGAAGACAAGCAGTATGGTGATGTGAAGCAGTATAGAAGAATGGTTGGAAAGCTCATCTACTTAACCATCACTAGGCCAGATATATGCTTTGCTGTGAACCAAGTTAGCCAACATATGCAGACACCTAAGGTCCATCACTGGAATATGGTGGAGAGAATCATGAGATACCTGAGGGAGGCGCCTGGTCAAGGAGTTTGGATGTCTTGTAATGGAAGCACAGAGATTGTAGGCTACTGTGATGCTGATTGGGCAGGAGACAGAACTGATAGGAAGTCAACAACTGGATATTGCACCTTCATTGGAGGTAACTTGGTAACTTGGAAGAGCAAGAAACAGAAGATTGTGTCATGTTCTAGCGCTGAAGCAGAATATAGGGCAATGAGGAAGCTCACCAGTGAGCTGATCTGGATCAGAAACCTTCTAAGTGACTTGGGTATAGAGACTACAACTCCAATCACTATGCATTGTGACAACCAGGCAGCAATTCACATAGCATCCAACAGTGTGTTCCATGAAAGGACTAAGCACATTGAGGTAGATTGCCATAAGGTCAGACAAGCAGTGGAACAACAAATCATCTTGCCATGTTACACGAGAAGTGAGGATCAGTTAGCAGATATCTTCACCAAGGCAGCTAGCACCAAGGTCTGTGAGTTCATTCATTCAAAATTGGGACTCATAGACCTCACCTCTCACTAACTCTCCTTGCATGGAGACCTCTACTCTTTTTCCTTGATGTGTTTTTCTCCCACTGGGTTTTACACATTAAGGTTTTAATGAGGGAGGTTCTTCATGCTTCCAAGCTTGACCAGTCCCTATGGTCAAGCTTGAGGGGGAGTATTGAGAGGAAGAACCAGAAGAGAGGAAGTTAGAATGATCATAGTAGACAAAGAAGAGAAGAAAATCAGATACTTGTGGAACAAGGCATTCCGTACAGACTTGATATTCAAGGCACTCAAGGGGAGACCTAACTTGACTTGGAAGACAAGTTACTCATTTGCCTGGTTCCAGAGACAAAGGAATACTTATTTAAATAGTATTCAGGTCAGCAAGAGAAGGGGAGAGACGTTGGAGAAGGTGGTCACATGCTGAGTTAAGTTTGAATTCAAACAATGGACATGTCCCTTTCTGTTGGTCTGGACGAGCCTGCCTTGTCTTCTTATGGCATAAAGCTTCCTTGTCTTCTTATGGCAGAAGGCCAGAACCTTATTTTATTCTTTTATGTCTTCTGCCTTGTTTATTTATAGAATGTACCTAGGAACTATTCTAAGCAAGGAGAATCACTCCTCTCTTTCTCAGTTTACTCTCCCATCTCTCCTCTCTACGAAATCACTCTCTCTCTCTCTCTTCCTTCTCTTGCTGACCTGAATACTATTTAAATAAGTATTCCTTTGTCTCTGGAACCAGGCAAATGAGTAACTTGTCTTCCAAGTCAAGTTAGGTCTCCCCTTGAGTGCCTTGAATATCAAGTCTGTACGGAATGCCTTGTTCCACAAGTATCTGATTTTCTTCTCTTCTTTGTCTACTATGATCATTCTAACTTCTTCTCTTCTGGTTCTTCCTCTCAATAGACATCTCACCATACTCCCTTGAAGAGCATGGACCATGAGCTAATCAGGAGGTCCGACATTGATGCCCTCATCAAAGCTCTCAAGGAGAATGGTAATGTATCTGGTAACCCTCTAGGGTACTCCTATGCTGCTCATACATTGCTTAATATTCCTGATCAATTGTCAACTGAAAATGACTCTCATATTGCTACATCTAGGTTGCCTAAGAACCATGATTATTTAGAAAATGAATCGTATCATGCTCATAAAACTAGTAAGCCTCTTGTTGTTGATTCAGGAGCTTCTCACCATATGATTAGTGATGTTAAGTTGATAAAAGACATAGAACCTGCTCATGGTCATGTAATGATTGCTAATGGTGATAGGATAGCAATAAGAGGAATCGGCAAGTTAAACCTATTTGATAAGGAGTCTAAAGCTTTTTACATGCCTGAATTCACATCTAATCTGTTGTCAGTAAGGAGATGCACCACTGATTTGCATTGTAATGTCATATTCAGTCCTAATGATGTGAAGTTTCAGGATATTGAGAGCCATAAGTTGATCGGAAAGGGAGTAACAAAAGGAGATCTTTACATGCTTGAAGACACCATCCCTAGTCCGGATTTTAAATACTCGTTTAGTTCTACTTCTGTGTTGAATAATGATGCATTGTGGCATGCTAGAGTAGGTCATCCTCATGTTAGAGCCTTAAGCTTAATGTTACCAGGTGTCATGTATAAGAATAATGAATGTGAAGCATGTATCTTGGGTAAACATTGTAA
>CAJHQP010010337.1:0-18994 GCA_905132765.1 Moricandia arvensis
TTTATAAGATAATACCCGTATTTATTTTTAGAATCTTAATTAACTAAACAACTAAATATTTCATATATTTATGGTAACTGATAATGTATCATATTTTGTGATTAATAATAATTTTTCTTTTATGAAAATTATGATTTTCTATTTAATTTTAATATTATATTTCCGTGCATCATTTTATTTAGTGATCAAAATTTATAAATTATTATTTACTGTGTCATTTTATCCATAATAATGATATGACAATTCAATTTGTTTTAAAAACTAATTTTTATATATATAATAAGTAAAAATATAAATTTATCATAGGTTATTAATAACGAAAAGAAACTAATATTGTTATATGAATAAATTTTGTTTTTTTTTTCTATTACCATTGTTTCATTTTTTTTCAAATGACAAGAAAGTTTTTATTAATAAAATTACAAAAAATCAATTTTCTTTAATATTAAAAATATTAGTTATTTAAAAACAATTTAAAAATATATTATCCGTTTTTATGGAGTTTTTTAGTGGATCTACGGATATCATATTACAAATTGATAGCGGATTTTAAGATATATACCGGGTTGGCTCAAATTTTTAATTAGTAAATTAAAAATTAAATCTTAACTGGATTATATAAAAGTTGTCGGATGTACCAGTACAACTATGGATCTGGGTCGGATATGAAAGTATTACGTGAAAATCAAACTTTATAATAGAACAATTTTAAATATTAATAAAACAACTTTTAATTTTTTGTGTTTGAATAATCAATTCAAATAAATTTTATCAAAATGGTAAAAATATATCCGCGCTTTTAAAGCGCGGATCAAAATCTAGTTCATCATTAATTTTGAAGAGGTAAAAAACACTCAGTATATTTAAGATTAATTGATCTAGACTTAAGATTTAGATTTAAGAGATAAATTTTGAAGATTGGAGTTTAAAATTTTAATAAATAAATACTTGAAATTAAAATGAGAGTGTGTGACTTTTCATGTTATGTATGTGATTTATGACTACTGTATGTGATTTTCCCTACTTTTTATTTCCATATCTAGATGTGGGCATAATAACTGAATCTGAAATCCTGACCGACCCGAAAAACCTGAACCGAAAACCGAACCGAATTATAAAAAACCCGAATGGTTTAGGATTCAGTCAGTCCAAATACCCGTACCCGATCTGTTATATCCGATACCCGAATCAATTACCCGAAGTACCCGAATCTAAACCTACATCTTCCTTTCCCATTCGACCTTCTCCTTCTGCAACATGAAGAAGTAATTGCAAGTGAGTTCTCGTCGTCTCCATCTTCTTCGTATATGTTCAATACATATATACTCAGACTTATGTTATGACCGATTACAAGAATCATTTTGCGATTTTGATTTATGTTTGACTACAAATAGGATTTGCGATTGTTTTTTTCTTTGCTCATTACACATGCATGAACTCACACATTCATGATTATCCAGCGTTTGATTTCTATCTGAATTTGATGTCTCTTTGATTTTGATTTATGTATAGATGGATTATGTACCATTTCTATTCAAGATAATACAAATAGAAATTACATGAAAAATAATACATGCTCGTGTTCATCAAGGTAATCACAAAACAGAAAGATCATAGATCTTAATTTAAGTTGTTCAATCGTTTAACTTCGACATCATTGTTTCTGTGTCACAGGATCAAATTAATGATACATGGGTTTTTTTAAAAATTATTTGTTACACAGTTTGCTTATTTTGGGTATACCCGAAATAACCCGAACCTTAAAAACCCAAACCCGATCCGAAGTATAAAATAACCCGAACGGATTCTATACCTCTCCACTCGAAAACCCGAATCACCCGACCCGAACCTGAACATCAATACCTAGCCATATCAGTCAAATAATCTTATATGTATGTGATTTATAGAGTTTATGACTATTTTTAGGGGTGACGAAAAAATGGAACATACACAAGCCAAGGTAAACTAAAATCTACCCCTAAACTATTGATTAAAGTTTTGATTTTAAAATCAAACCGTTCAACTGGAGATGGCAAACTGGGTATTGGACCGCGGGCCTGGCCCATATGGGTTTGGTGTGGGGCGGATTTGGGCCGATAATTTTAGAACCCGCAAATTAGCGAGCCTTGCGGGTGTGGGCTTGTGAGAAACCGGGTTGAAAGCGGTAAGGCCCAGAGGTAACCGCGGGATAGGCTTGGATCCCGCATCTAGACTTTTCCTCTTCCTCTGCTTTCGTCACCTGAAAAAAAGAGAGACTGAAAGGCAATGGAGAAAAAGGATGAGATCTCCACCGAGAAGAGAAGCAAGAGTGAAAGTCCGAACAAAAGAGAGAGAGTGAAAGTCTGATAGTTCTTCTGGTCACCACATCGTCTTCAAGCTGCAGCAGATGCTAAGCCAAAAGTAGATTCATCTTCTTCGATGTGACTTCTTCCTTCTGAATGAGCTTCAAAATTGCACAGGTCGGACATGCATGTACCGATTTGTGTATTTCAGACAAAAAAATCAAGTTTATTTGGATTTAAAGCTAAATCTCTTGTCTAACTTTTATATTGTTTTTTCAGGTGATTAATGTAATAAGACCAACAAGATCCGAACTCTGAAGGTACTTATATAGTTCATCGATCTATAGTTTTTCTTTACAAAAGGATTTCTTAGCGATATTAGGATGTGTTAAGCATCTTTTGTTCCATATAGTTTGTGTTTGTTTCTGTGAGGGTTGGTGATTGACTCTCTGGATCAGCTCAAGTCAAGTGGTCATTCTTTGGGCTAGAGCTGAAGCCCAATACGCTAAAGCCTGCAAAACATGGGACACAAGTTTAGTGGGCTTCGAATACCCTGATGCAACTGAATCCCAAGTAGAGGAAGACTTACTGTGTACTCGTTGTAGAGAATCAGAGCCCACCAACAACCTCAACGGCTTCATCTTCCTCCCGTGTATAATAACAGAGCATTCTGTTAGAGCTTGTGTAAGCTTGTGTGATACAATCTGTAATACCATGAAAAGATAGTGAATTCCAGGCCACTAATCCTGAAGGAGATGTACCTTAGCTATTGCGGGGAACTCTAAAACGTCTATGTGTCTTTTACTTGCTTTCTTCTTCTTCTTCTCGTTCTATCTTCTTTTCGGAGTCACGATCTGTTATAGAAGAGTCAATCGGAGAGAGAGAGAGCTAACAAAATTCATAGAGAGTATAGAGAGCGGAAGTGAGCCGGATTCTTCTACAATTGGTATCAGAGCACGGTTAACGGTGCACAGAAGAGGGATTGGGAACGACGCTCATCGTCTTTTCTCTCGGAAGCTCAATATCATTCAAATTCGAGCTGGAGGCAAATTGATCAGGGAGATATCAAAGAATTCACTAGGTTTCCTCCGCCAGAGGAAACGAAATCAAAATCTCATGCTATTTCTAAACCTTTTCTTTTATCTAATTTAACATTTTACGTGAAGCATATACTTATAGTCTATTGCGAGTGTGTGGTCTTGAAGTTTACAGGTTTTTAGGTTCAAGATCAAGATGGATCCAACTCGGGGTAAATTCGAAATAGAAAAATTTGACGGAAAAGGAGATTTTGGCTTATGGAAATTCAAGATGTTAGCGCAATTGGAGATACATGGATTACTGTATGTCCTAGATGATGCTACTGATTCAGGTTCAGATCCAGTAAAGCTTGAAGAAGAGAGTGAGGTCAAGAAAGACCCTAAGAAAGCTGATAAAGATCTACGAGTTAGGAGTCTCTTCAGCATCAGTCTCAGTGATGTAATTCTACAAAAGATTATGCATGAGACAACTGCGCTTGGCATTTGGAAGGCTCTAGAGTGTGACTATCAAATGAAGTCATTACCTAACAGGATCTACCTATTGAAAAAGTTCTCTTGCTACAAGATGGAAGACGACAAGGCTCTAGAGGAGAACTTTGATCAATTTTTCAAACTTATTGCAGACTTAGCAAGTATCAAAGTAGATGTATCCGACGAAGATCAAGCCATACAATTGCTATCGGGTCTGCCTACAGCCTATGAACCTTTGGTACATACTCTATAATATGGGACACGAAGAGACACACTTACTGTTAGCGAGGTGATGACTGCAGCCTACTCTAAGGAGGTGGAGTTGAAGCAAAAAGGATTACTCGGCAAAGGGAGACAATCAGAGGGCTTGTATGTCGAGTCCAGAGGGAGAGCTGCAACCAGAAGTGAGAACAAGCCATGGCACAATAAGCAGAAAGGCAGGGGGAGATCAAAGTCAAGGAATAAGTCAAATGCAAAGATTGAAAAGGGCTGTTGGTTATGTGGAGCAGAAGGGCATTGGAAGAGAGATTGTCCAGAGAGAAGGAACAACTCTCATCAGAACAAATCCGGAAATTCAGCAAACGTTGCAGAAACTCTACCGGGTCCCATAGCTCTAACAGCAAGTTTGTTTGTATCTGAGGAAGAATGGGTGTTGGATTCAGGTTGCACCTTTCACATTACACCGAGAAAGGAACTTCTATTCGAGCTGGTGGAGTTTCAGGGGAACAAAGTTATGATGGGAAATAACTCCTACTGTATGGTTCGAGGAATGGGAAAGATTACTATTGATAACGAGGATGGTTCAGTGGTAATCTTAAACAATGTTAGATACATGCCAGAAATGGGAAAAAACCTTATCTCATATGGACAGCTAGAGCAATCAGGGTGTAACTACGTTGGGAAAGATTATAAGGTTCACTTCTACAAAGGGGAGAAGAAGATCCTAACAGGAAGATACAACAGTGGTCTATATTACTTAGAAGGGAGAGTCGAGAAAGCCGAGGCAAATGCAGCAAAGAGCGGTATAGACTACACCAAACGCTGGCATAAGAGGTTGGTTCACATGAGTCTAAGGGCTATGGAGACATTAGCCAAGAAAGGTTATGTTAAGCGAGAGGAAATTGGACATCTAGACTTCTGTGAAGCATGTGCTATGGGAAAATCTCATCGGCAAAGCTTCTCTAAGGCAAAGCACACGACAAGAGGGATATTAGATTATATCCACTCTGATCTTTGGGGATATCCCAACACGGTTTCGAGCTTATCAGGGGCTCACTACTTCCTAACCTTTACAGATGATTACTCAAAGAAAGTATGGATTTATTTTCTTAAAACTAAAGATGAAGCTTTTACTTGTTTTGCATAGTGGAAATTGCTGGTGGAGAATCAGACGGGGAAAAGGATAAAGTGTCTGAGAACCGACAATGGACTGGAATTCTGTAACGCAAGGTTTGATGAGCTGTGCAGGAGCTCGGGGATAAAAAGGCATAAAAATTGCCCCTATACACTGCAACAGAACAGTGTATCTGAGAGGATGAACCGCACAATCATGGATAAAGTCAGGGCAATGCTACAAGAAACTGGGCTAAGTGAAAACTTCTGGGAAGAAGCAGCTTCAACAACAGTGTATCTCATAAACAGATCTCCAAACGCATCGTTGAAGTTCGAGGTACCAGAAGCACGGTGGTCAGGAAAGAATCTTGACTATAGTCATTTGAGGAGTTTTGGGTGTATTGCGTATGTTCATCAAGTTAAAGAGAAGATAAGTCCTAGAGCAGCTAAAGGAATATTTGTTGGCTATGCACAAGATACTAAGGGATACAGAGTTTTGTTATTGGAGGAGAGAAAGGCTGTAATCAGTAAGGACGTGGTGTTCAACGAGGTTCAGCTCTACGAAGACAGAAATCAAGATAAAGGCTTACAAAATGGTTCAGAAGTTGTTAAACAGAAGAAGAAGGTTACTTTCAAGAGTAACTTGGAGGAATTCTTTATCGGAGAGAGCTCAAAATCAGGTGGAGTAAGTTCAGAAGAAGCAGGTGATACTCTAGAGGAAACAAGCGCAGAAGTCGAAGACTTGGTTACATCAGAATCTGAGTCGGAAGTTGAGACAGGAACTGGAATAGAATTTGAAGAAGAATCAGGTCAAGCTCAAGACTTGAGTGACTACCTACTTGCTAGGGACAGAGAAAGAAGGACCATTAAACCGCCATCAAAGTTTGAAGATGCAGACTACTTGGCGTATGTTCTGTCTAGTGCAGAAGACATTGACTTTGATGAACCGAAGAGTTATGCAGAGGCTCAACAAAGCAAGGACAGGGATCTGTGGAATGGGGCGTCTAATGAGGAAATGGAGTCACTTGAGAAGAATCAGATGTGGGACTATGCAGAAAGACCGAAGAATCAGAAAGTGATAGGGTGTAAGTGGGTTTACAAGTATAAACCAGGAGTACCAGGAACGGATCAGCCACCAAGACATAAGGCAAGACTGGTTTCTAAGGGTTTTGCGTAGATAGAAGGAGTGGACTGTAACGAGGTGTTTGCACCAGTTGTGAAGCACGTCTCTATCAGACTTTTACTTTCGGTAGTGGTTCATTTTGACTTGGAGCTAGAGCAATTAGATGTTAAAACATCGTTTTTGAATGGGATATTGAAGGAAAGGATTTTCATGGAGCAGCCACAAGGGTACATTCAGAGAGGAAAAGAGGATCAGGTGTGTTTACTGAATAGGTCACTCTACGGTTTGAAGCAATCACCAAGGGAATGGAATCACAGGTTTCATGAGTTCATGGTCAAACAGAAGTATACGAGAAGTGAATACGACCCATGTGTTTATTTCAAGGGTTCAACAGTTAAGGATATGGTCTACCTACTTCTCTATGTGGACGATATGCTAATAGCTTCGGAGAAGATCAGTACTATTCAGAAATTGAAGGATCAATTAAGCTTAGAATTCGAGATGAAGGATTTGGGACGAGCTAGAAGAATCTTAGGGATGGATATTTTCAGAGACAGAACCAATTCCTCCTTGGTTCTATCTCAGAATGATTATCTATCTAAGGTACTCAAAACATTTGGTATGGAGAACTGTAAAGCGGTAAGTACACCGCTTGGATCACAATTCAAGTTAAAGGCTTTAATAGAAAAGGAGGAAGTTATAGAAACAGAAGCAATGAAGGACATACCTTATTCAAGTGTGGTAGGTAGTATCATGTATGCTATGGTTGGTAGCAGACCAGATCTTGCGTATACGGTTGGAGTGGTTTGCAGGTACATGAGCTGTCCTGGAAGAGAACACTGGTCAGCTTTGAAATGGTTAATGCGATATATACAAGGAGCTTTGAGATTAAACTTAACCTTTACAAAGGAGAAGGACTTTGCAATCAGAGGTTACTGCGACTCTGACTATGCGGTTGACCTTGATAAAAGGAGGTCTATAGCAAGCTATGTGTTCACGGTTGGTGGCAACACTGTCAGCTGGAGATCATCCCTGCAAAAGACGGTGGCCTTATTGACCACCGAGGCGGAGTATATATCGTTATCAGAAGCCATAAAATAAGGTATTTGGCTCAAAGGAATATGTGCAGAGCTAAAGTTCAGTGATGAAGTGGTTGAGGTAAACTGTGATTCTCAGAGTGCGATTTATATATCTAAGAACTTCGTCTACAAAGAAAGGACTAAGCATATGGCAGTGAAGTATAATTTCATCAGAGAGGTGATAGCAGATGAGATTGTACGAGTACTAAAGATTCATACATCAGTCAATCCGGCTGATATGTTGACAAAATCGTTACCTGGAGAGAAGTTTGAAGGCTGCTTGACCAGGTTAAAGATCGTCGAAAGCTAGTTGGAGCTGAGTAGAGTCGTCTTTGGAACTGAGAAGATGACTCGGAGGAAAGAGATGTCTCGGAAGTCAGAAGAGGCGGTAAAAAAGGGATGTTCTTCTTCAGGGGATAATTTGAAGTAGAGGAGGCAACTCGAAGTGAGGACAAAAGAGTTGGAGTACCAGGATCAGTGAGGGAAGAAGACATGCATACAGGTCTTGTCGGAAATTCAGATGAGAAACGCAGAAGGAGGTCGAGCTAGGGTTTCGATAAGGAGGAGTCACCACCAAGGTGGAGATTGTGAGGGTTGGTGATCGACTCTCTGGATCAGCTCAAGTCAAGTGGTCATTCTTTGGGCTAGAGCTGAAGCCCAATACGCTAAAGCCTGCAAAACATGAGACACGGGTTTAGTGGGCTTTGAATACCCTAATGCAACTGAAGCCCAAGTAGAAGAAGACTTATTGTGTACTCGTTGTAGAGAATCAGAGCCCACCAACAACCTCAACGGCTTCATCTTCCTCCTGTGTATAATAACAGAGCATTCTGTTAGAGCTTGTGTGATACAATCTGTAACACCAAGAAAAGATAGTGAATTCCAGGCCACTGATCCTGAAGGAGATGTACCTTAGCTATTGTGGAGAACTCTAGAACGTCTCCGTGTCTTTTACTTGCTTTCTTCTTCTTCTTCTCGTTCTATCTTCTTTTCGGAGTCGCGATCTGTTATAGAAGAGTCAATCGGAGAGAGAGAGAGAGAGAGAGAGAGAGAGAGAGAGCTAACAAAAGTAATAGAGAGTATAAAGAGCAGAAGTGAGCCGGATTCTTCTACGATTTCTTAGCGATTTATAGGTGCTTAGCAATCTATAGTTTGTTTCAAATTAAAAATAGTTTAGACTTAAAAATCTCTGCTTTACTTTTGTCAGTTTGTGTGATTTTTTTTCCAGGTTGTTAATGTAATAAAAACAACAACCAAACTCCGAAGTTACTTATGCAGAAGGAATGAAATCTGTAACAAAATTAATTATAGTAAGAAAACTTTGAACATTTTTATCAAGAATCCATGTTAAATTTATAGTTAAATCATCTAAAGTTTAGATATAAAATAGATTGGTTCTGTGATAATTATATAAATAAACATTTAGATACACCATTTTTACAATTTTTGTTTTTGTTTTTGTTTTTATGGTAAAAGCGACACATGGGCCCAGATTAAAATTATTCTTTGAAATATAGTAAGAAACTCGGCCCACAAGTACCAGACGGCAGCCATTTTTTGCTTCCTAGGTTTGTATATAAACAAGTTTCCTAATGTGTTGACACTTGACAATATCACCTATACTCCTTAAGACGATCCGATTTGTTCCGAAGAATCCGGCACGATTCGCGCAAGGTATGATTCTTTAACTGTCTTTATTATCTAAATCTGGTAACTACTAAGTTTACTTTAGCTTGAAATAATAGTATTCATTTTTCTTTTCTTCACGAGATCTCTGATTCCTAGGACTGGAAAAAAATGAAAGCTTTAGATAATCACTGATTTGATGTTTGATTTCTTGTTTCCTCTGAATATTTTGGGGTATAAATCAAAATCATATGTTATACTGTTTTTGTGTGTTAGGTAGCATGGATGATCTAAATGCTCTGAGACAACTAGCCTCAGAGAGAGTGGACGACATGAATATGCATGTGGAAACTTTACTCCAGTTTGTGCAGGGGGCTCTCACTATTCAGCAGCTTGACCGCGTCATTGAGCTTATGCATGACTGCTCTGTGAATGCCGAGTTCATCGTCAACCAGAAGCCGCCACCGCAGCCAGTTGAGGTAGTCTCCGATAACATGGAGATGGAGGAGGTGGAATCGGAATCCACCGACTAAGTTCTTCTCTTTTTATTATAATAATAGTAAATGTTTTGACTGTTGTAAAACTGTATCTCTCTCTTCAGACTTTTGTGTTATTGAAAATAAAAATCTTATTATATATAAGATGTTGATTAAGACATTTATTATCCTTAAGGTAAACTTGTGTTACTTAATCTGGAATATGTACACTTTCCATAATTTGAGTTTCTACTAAATAAAAATTTGATTAAATTAAAATATATAATTTAATAAACTGGCGAATTTGAATTCTCTCAATGGTTAGAATCCAAATCGGAGGTGACACTTGTTTGTAACTGAACGGCAGCATCTCTCCTTCTCCTCCGCCACGCTGGAAAAGTTGAAATCCGATGATACTGAAAAGAACCGCCGCGGAGAGAAAAAGTTTCCTTGTCGACGAAATCTGCGACTGAGAAGGCTTGCGACGGTTCGAAGAAAGGAAACGGCGTGTTCCCGGCGCTGAGGTAAAGCATGAGACATAGGCTCTGCGTCGCTTTCCCTCGTCGTGACGAGATCGAAGAAAATGTGTTCAGGCCATCTTTAAGACATTGCAGAAACATCTCTAAGCAAGTCACCAGATGTTCGACGAATTGCCTCACACAAAACACAAAACTTCAATAAGAAAGTTATGTTCTTAGCCTCTCATTGAACTAGAACGTATGTTATCTTCCCTTGACTGAGTCTTGTGAGAATGAATGCGGATTGCCTCAGAGTATCCATTTTTTAGAGACATGTTCTTTTCTGAAATCAAACTTAATAAGAACAAAGTTATAAATAAATATGGGTAACAAAGATATTTGTATAAATATATTTTCTAAAATATTTATGTTATGTGAATGTAGTTAATTTGCTGATTTGTCAACTTTTCATGATTTAGGTAATTTTTTTTCATTTTTAATAATTATATATATATATATATAATTTACCGAATTTATATTAATAATATTTGTTTTTTAGAAAACAAGATAATTATTATGTATTATGTTGTTATATTGAAAACATATATTCCATTATAAATTTAACTATACTATTATTTGAGAAGTAAATTTGTTGATTTGTCAATTTTCCATGATTTTAATTATTTTCCTTATTTTTCATGTTTTAATAATTATATATATAATTTGCTATCTTAAAAAATATATTATATTATTAAATTTAAAAATAACGATATAAAATTATAATTAAATATAAATCAAGAATAAACATTGTATAAATATATTTTCTAAAATATTTTTGATATGTGAGTGTTTTCATTTTTACTTAATTTAATGTTTGATATAAACTTTTTGAAAACATAAATAACTACTTATTATGTTTGTTTTTGAATTAATAGAATATAAATTAATAAGTACTTGTAAAAACGTTATGCTCGCATGTGCGGATTAAAAACATTTAGTATTATTTTGTTGTCTTGAAATATATTTTCTATTACAAAAACAAAAAAAAATTAAGATATAAAAGTTTATAATAAAATATAAATTAAGCAAAACATTTGTATAAATATATTTTTAAAATACTCTATTATGTAAATGTTGTCATTTATAATTAATGTTAAAAACATAAATCATAATTTATCACGTTGTTTTGAAATGATAAAACATAAAGTAATAAGTATTCATAAAAAATATAAATCAAGAATAGGCATTATATAAATATATTTTCTAAAATGTTTCTGATATGCTTTTTTGAATAAATAAAATATAAACTAATAAGTATTTGTAAAAACGTTATGTTCGCATGTGCAGACTAAAAACACCTAGTATTTTAGAAACTTCATATATAACTTATTATATAATAAAAACACATTTATATTAATAATATTATATAATTAGAAAATAAGTTAATTCCTATGTATTAGATTCTTATCTTGAAAATATTTTTTTATTATAAAATTTAAGTTTAGGTGATTTGTAATTTCTCCGTGATTTAGGTAATTTTGCTTATTTATCATGTTTATAATAAGTTCATATATAATTTTTATATAATAACACTAATTTATATTGATAATATTATATTTTTAGACAATAAGATAATTTTTATGTATTATATTTTTAACTTGAAAGTATATTTTCAATTATAGAAATTAAAATTAAGATATCAGAAATCATAATTAAATATAAATCAAGTAATAGTTATTTGTCAAATTTACCATGACTTTAGGTAATTTGCTTATTAATCATCTTTTAATAATTTTATATATACTTTATTATATAATAAAATGAATTTATATCAATAGTATTATATTTTAGAAAATAAGATAATTCTTATGCATTAAATTTTTATCCTAAAAATATATTTTAAATTTAATTGAAATTTCTGATTTGTAACTTCTCCATGATTAGGTTGTTTTACTTATTTTTTTATATTTTAATAATTTCATATATAATTATTATACAATAAAAATGAATTTCTGTTAATAACATTATACTTTAGAAAATGGGGAATTTTCAAAATACCACTTTTCTTGTACCACTTTTCTTGTACCACTTTTTTTTTGCGTAAAAACTCATTTTCCAATTTTAGTGGATAAATTTCTTTTTTGTGGTTTGTGTCAAAAAATGATTTTGTGGTTTCATTTTTACCTTCATTAAAGAGACATTTTCAAAAATACCACTTTTTTAAGGGGCAATTTTTTAAAAATTAATTAAAATCTTAAATTTTAAATTCTTAAACCCTACCCCCACCCTACACCACCCCTTAACTCGAAACCCTAAGTCTTAGATTAATTAACCCAAGGGTTATAAGTGTGTTTTTTCCTCTTAAAAAATAAGGGTAACAGTGATTAAAGTATATTTGAAAAGTGGTACAAGAAAAGTGGTATTTTGGCAATTTTCCTTAGAAAACTGGATATATCTATTATATTTTTGTCTTGAAAATATATTTTTCTATTACATAAACAAAAAAAAGATATAAAATTTTATGATAAAATATAAATTAAGCAAAAAATTTGTATAAATATATTTTTTAAAAATATTCTATTTTGTAAATGTTGTCATTTATAATTAATGTTAAAAACATAAATCATAATTTATTATGTTGTTTTGAATTGATAAAATATAAATTAATAAGTATTCGTAAAAAGTTTATTTATGTAAGTGCAAGGCCGGTCACGGGCCAAGTCTGTTGAAACATTCGCCTCATGCTCCCGAAAATTTTGAAAATTTATATGTACATAGGCCCAAAAAAAATTTTAGGCTCCCAAATTAGTTAGGAAAAAAATTTAGCTGAAATTTCTACAAAATCGTCTAAGACCTCCAAAATCTCAGGGCCGGTCCTGTGTATGTGCGGAGAAAACACCTATTTTACCTAGTATTTAATATTAGGAGACAAAATACTCCAAATTTTCCATCTATACTATTAAAAGTGAATGCACTCTTGAAAAATCGACTGATGGAAGTTGTCTGCAACCTCATTAATGGCATTTTAGTAATTTATTTTCGGTCTTACATCTATATATATATCGATTGTTACAAATCATATCACATATTACATATACCCGATTTATTATATCTCTTCCCGTTAATTACTCTAACCATATTCCATTCTATATTTCATACACTTATATTGTGTTATAGACTTTATATTACACGATTTCAATCTATAGATTTCCAATATTATAATTTTTTGATTGACAATTTTTGGTATATGCATCATATATCGACTTTATAAACTCATATTACACTAACCATGATATGATGTTATATTTCATATATTAATATTTTCATATAGTTGCATTACACCTTATATTTCAAAAACTATACTTTATAAATTCATACTACTCTAACCATGATATGTCTGTTTTCAAAGACTATACTTTATAAACTCATACTACACTTTATATCACATATATTAAGATTTTGTAATATAAAGTGAATGTTACTAATGCATCAAAGTAGGTTTAGGTTTCATGATATTTTAATAGTATTGATATAATATATTGTCTATATCGACATTTTCATGAGTTCTCTACCTCAAAACCATTTCAAGATATTTGAGAATGGAGAATCCATCCAAATGTCCTCCATTTCATGGTTTTTCTCCATTTCAAGACATTTGAGAATGGAGAATCCATCCAAATGTCATTCATGGCATGTTTTTTCTTCATATATGAAATATCTAAGTCATGTCTCACTAAATTTACCCGTATTTATAAACCATAGTTAGACACCATATAATGATATCAAATATGTCGATATATCATCATTCTCAAGGTGACATTTAATGGACGAGATACGTTTTGTTAAGAATATATTGCCAATACTATTATCTATAATTATCTTCGTAACAAAATAAATAAATTGATTCATCTACAAGTTCATAGATTAACCACAATCAATATCATGGTTAGTTATTTTTGGTTGGATTCCATAAATTTCGGTAAATTACCGTAGTTGGATTACCATTAACTATTAAACTTCCTAACTAAATCAAAATATATTCAACAAATATTCCTTATTCCTCGAAAGAGATATTTTTTAAATCGTCTAAATATTCGGCCCTATATTTGCGTAACCTAAATGTATATCGTCCCTAGCTATTATAAATATAGCCTCTCTTAACTACTATATTCATCATTCCTTGAGAAACCTAAAATAAAAATGGCGAATAATTTGCAGTTGTCTTTCTTGAGCGATATCAAACCGAGGAAGACTGCATGTCGCATCCTAGTCAAAATCCTTCATACATGGAGACATTTCATGAAAGACATAGGGGAGACCATGGAACTGATCCTTTCTGATGCAAATGTAAGTTTACCGTTTTGTATAGATTTTTGATTTAGATATACTCATTGCATTTCGTAAAAGTTTAACTACGATAATGTTTTTTTTTATGTTTATATAGGGAACTAAGATCCATGCCTCGTGTAACAAAACATACATTCCTCAATTGGCAAAACATATTTGTGTTGGAGTATGGAAGAACATTGATCGTTTCAGTGTGTCTGCCGCTGATGGAGCATACAAATCAACTCAGCATAAGTATCGCATTACTTTTAATGGCACCACCAAAATCACCGATTCTACACACCGTGATGACAACATGTGTTCTTGATCTGGTTGATTTCAAAACCATAGAAAGTATCACAAATACAAACTTCCTTATTGATCAGTTTTCTTCCATTTTTAAAAAATTTCTCCATTGTTGTGTATATATCTAACACCAGTATATTTTGATCTAGATGTTATTGGACAAGTTCAAGACTTGGGTGATCTGGAAACCGTAGGGTGTAGTGGTGAGAAACAAAGGAATAAGTTGGAGTTTAGTCTCGTGGACATTTTGTAAGTTTTATATATTTAATATAAAAGATATATGCCTATAAACATATTGATTTAAAACTCCATATGTCATTTTATTAGTGGTCAGAGATTAGCTTACTACCTTTGGGGTAAATTTGCTGAGAATTTTCATACAGCTACCCAAGAAACAGAAGTCATGGTGATATGTCTTCTACGATTTGCTAAGATTGGGCAATATAGAGGTATTCTTTGAAAATGAAAACTTCTGTTTCGATTTTGTACTAAATGAACATTGTTTATACAGTTGAAGAAATTACTCAAATGCTTATGATTTATTTTTGGTTATAAGTCAGGTCCAAATCACAAATGCTTATGATGTAAGTCAGATGTTTGTTAATCCTGAAATACCACAGGTAGATGAATTTAAACAACGGTATTTATCTTCTTCAATAAAAATGTTTACACTTCGTAATAGTATAGATTAAATTATAAAAATTATTTATAATCGCAGAGGTAATGATGATTCTCAAGCATTAACCCTGGCTAAATCAAACGAGAACAAGTTTGAGTTGCAGATAATGCGAGATAAATGGATGCATTATCCTCAAAAGAATCTTCAGGATTTATATGAAACATCTGAGGTATTGTATTTTCAAAAACTATACTAATATGGTTTACGACATCTCTTTTATTGTTTATTTATGTATTTATCTTTTTTTAGGAAAAACTATGTAAGGTTGTTGCGACAATCTATGCCATTGATACAGATTGTGGATGGTATTATTTTGGTTGTTTAAGTTGTAACAACAAGAAGGTTTTTCCACATTCCAAAATTGTTAGAAATTTGAATGGGAGAGAGATTGTTACACACATTTGGTGGTGTAGATGCAAATTTTCGGAGAAAATATAAGGCCCAACATTATATTGGGCTCCATAATTATTAATATCTTTTGGTTAGTCTTCTTACCTATTTAATTTACGCCTTAAGACCCACTAATGTATAGGTTTAGTTCTTATCTATATAAGACTCTTCGATTGTCTACAATAACCATAATATCTCTTCATCTTCCTCTCTCTCTTTGGAAAACAGTATTTTCTTTCTTTGTTCTTTCTATCCTTTTGCATATAAGACATGTTGTTATGTTGTTAGATCTGTTCTAGCTTAGTCTATTTCGAATCATCTGTCTGGAGTAAACTGTCGCTAGGTTCTTTGTTCATATTTTATTAAATATTGTCATTCTAGGGTTAGATTTTCAGTTACGGTTTTATTTTTCATTCTCGGAATATTTTATAAATCGTTTCAAATTTAGTGGATCTAACTATAAAAGATATTTTGGGGTTAATATATATTTTATATGAATTTATGTTAGATCTTACATCTACATAATAAATATTTAGGGTTTATTATATTTCCATATTTGTTATATTTGTTTCCTAAAATTAATATTTTGCTTCTTTGTTCTCTCTATCCTTTTGCATATAAGACATGTTGTTCTGTTGTTAGATTTTTTCTTGCTTAGTCTATTTCGAATCATCTGCCTGGAGTAAACTGTCGCTAGGTTTTTTGATCATATTTTATTGAATATTGTCATTCTAGGGTTAGATTTTCAGTTACTATTTTGTTTTCCATTCGCTGAATATTTTATTAATCGTGTTAAATTTAGAGGATCTAAATATATAAGATATTTTGGGGTTACTATATATTTTATTTTAATTTATGTTAGATCTTTTACATCCACATAATAAACATTTAGAGTTTATTATATTTCCATATTTGTTATATTTGTTTCCTAATATTAATATTTTGCTTCTTGAACATTGAGAAGTATCTCAATGGCAGGTAACAAGGATCTAAAAATGAAAGGTCACATGATTGAGGAAGAAGGGAAAACGGTGAAGGAGGCTTACGAGAGGGGCATGTTCGAGACCATGCAGGGTTATAGGACTATGCTGTTGATGTATCGTGATCAGAATAAAGCTATTGAGGCAAGGCACCAGAAGGAGCTCAATAAGGTTCGCATTTCTGAGAAACTTGAGTTCCTTGAAGAATGCAAAGGTCTTTTTTACATGTACCATGAAAAGAATAAGACAGAGTTCGAGCTGGTCCTTGCCGAATTCAAGCTTCAAGATGTTCAGGTCCCTACTATCAATTGGTTCAAGTTGGGTGAGCCAATAATGTATGACTGAACATCTAACCAATCTCAGTCTCAAACTTTAGTTTTTAAGTTTATGTTTAATCTTTTTTTTTTAATTTGAACACTATATACCGGTTGTTTACAACCGGTTTTGTTATATTTAAAACTTTTTAATTAATGTTTAATATTGCTTGATCTACTCTTATTTTATTATTTATTGCTTGATTTACTCATATTTTAGGCGTTTTAGGATTATGTTTGTTTAGAAATAATGGTTTTAGTTATGTTTAGTATTATTAGGTTTAATAGTATAGATTCTGCTGTTTTTTAGAAGTTTAATGATTAGATAGTGAATATATCTTTTTTCTTAACTAAACAACTATTCGATTTTTAAATTTTATCTTTTTCTTATTTATTAATCTTATTTTTAGAATATATGTTTGTTATGATTTTGTTTTGACAATTCCGAAATGTACTTCTGATATAATTGACAAATATCTCATCTTCCAAAACGATTCTTTTATAAAGTTGTTTCAAAAATGTTCTTTCCAAGACGTAATTATTTGACATTTTGGTTATGTTATCCATATTTTTAGATAAAGATTTTGTATATTTATTGAGTTTATCCATGTCAAACAATCATTACTCTTTTTGAATTCTTTGCTACATGCAAAAATCAAATATAATAATAGGATAGTTTAATAATCTTCTTTTAAAAGTATCTATGCATTGGATTGTTTAATCTATTGGATAAGGCTTTTTTTTATATAATATTTTTAATATTTCAAATTTTACACAATTTTATAGTATGATTTTACATGTTAGATCATGGTTTATCTTCAAAATTTCTTCTATTTTTAAAACTATATTATTTTGAATCATAGATGTTATTATTTTAAAACTTAGTTGGAATTTGATTATGGGCTATGGACCCATCCAATTTTATAATAAGAATTTCTTTAAGTTTACACGATTTTATAGTAAGAATTTTTAGAAGTTTACTATGGGCTATGGACCCATCCAATTTTTGTTTCAATCTAATATGTGATTAATTCTTCCTACTCTCACAACACTTAATTTTCTTATTCTCGTTTCAACCACGAACTGACTCGGTTATGCAAAACTCAATGAAAATACCTTACTAAAAGGTTAAATATACATCAAATTTCACATACAAAACTATCATATAATACAAATCGAATCATTTGATACATTTTGTTACAACCAAAACAAAATCCGTGATTCTCAAAGCGCGGATCAAAATCTAATATTATATTATAACCAAAAGAGACACAAGGGGCCAGACAAAATAGTATTTTAATAAAACAAATATTAAAAGCTCTGCCCAGAAGTGGTTTAGGGTTTTCATTATATTAAACGACGATCCGATTCTCGCCAAGGTACGAGTCTTACTTACTGATTTGGGTCATCATCTCTCTTGCCCAATATAGTCATGAATCAATCTCTTATGCACCATAAAATCCCCTATACCCATCATTCATTAATGTAATCTTGAAAGACTAAAGGGACCTTGGTTTAGATGGGTAGGGAAAACCTGAATCTGGTTTGGGATGGGGATTGGTTTGGTTTGGGACATTGTATTAAAAAAGCTCAATTAATGAAATTAATCGAATACCCACCCTTGTCCATCCCTACAGCTCCCCCTCTCCTCCCGCAGCTCCTCCACTCCTTCCGTCGCCGGAGCTCCCAACTCCTCCATTCTCAAATTGTAATCTGAGGTCTAGCATTCCGTCGGTGAGTATAGAGTTGGAGGTAAAATCTATCTTGCGTTCTCATAGGTAAATCGTGGCAATTGGATTCGAACTAGGATCAATGCAAAGCGGCATTGTTTAGTTTCTGGGTCAATTTGTATAGTGAATAGGTGAAAAATGTGCTTGAATGAAATTGGATTGACCCGATTACACCGAAACCTGATGTTGTTGATAATTATAGTAAAACTGTATAACTCTGAACAACTTGTCGTAATAGGAAAACTGGAAAAACTAGAACAACTGCTATTATTTTGTTGAGCTTGTTCCATTTGTTTTGGCAGGATACAATGAGCAATCACGCCAGCATCTACTATATTAAAACAAAGTCCTATTTTTATCTACTTACAAATAGTCTAGGTATGAC
>CAJHQP010010338.1:0-18988 GCA_905132765.1 Moricandia arvensis
ATCAAACCTTGTCCAAGACTTTCTTCTGGTTGTGGATGTGAAGTGAGTAATCCTACAACAGTCTCCTTAAGTTTCTTGGCTCTGGAACGGGTCATGGGACCTTCTGGAATGGTCAAAGCATCATCACCAGGCTGCTGGTGCATTGTGGCATCAAGTGACTCATCTAAGCTCTCCTTGCTCTCCTTAGTAACCCGGTCCATGATCACATCATCCACTCAACAACTTGGAAAGGACCATCTCCCCTTGGTTTCAGCTTGGAACTCCTCTGGTTGGGAAACCTTTCTTGCCTCATATGTAACCAAACCCACTCTCCTGGTTCAAACACAATCTCTTTGCGCCCTTTGTTGGCATGCTTGACATACTGCTCAGTTCTCTTTTCCAGATTCTCCTTAACCTTCTTATGCAACTCCCTTACATACTCAGCTTTTGCTTCTCCGGTTAGACTAATCACTTCAGCTGGTGGTAATGGCTTGAGGTCTAAAGGGGTCTTAGGGTTGAAACCATAAGCAGCTTCAAAAGGTGACATCTTAGTAGCTGAGTGCTGAGCCCGGTTGTATGCAAACTCTATGAATGGAATGCAGTCCAACCAGTTCTTCATATTCTTACCAATGGTGGATCTAATCAGCGTAGAGAGGGTCCTGTTTACTACTTCAGTCTACCCATCCGTTTGGGGATGACATGTGGTGGAGAATAGCAGCTTTGTTCCCATCTTCTTCCACAAGGTCCTCCAGAAATGACTTAAGAACTTGCTATCACGATCAGAAACTATGGTCCGTGGGACTCCATGTAAGCGTACCACCTCTTTAAAGAACATATCAGCCGTTTTAGATGCATCATTCACCTAGGCACAAGGTATGAAGTGTGCCATTTTGGAGAATCTGCCCACCACAACAAAGATTGAATCCTTATGTTGAATCTTGGGTAAGCCTAGTACGAAGTCCATGGAGATATCCACCCAAGGAGCAGTGGGAATAGGTAGTGGCATGTATAGACCATGGGGTTGTACTCTGGACTTAGCTTTCTTGCAAGTTACACATCTTGCACAATGGGATTCTAGTGCCTTCTTGAGATTAGGCCAATAGAAATGTTCCCTTACCACAGCTAAGGTTTTATCCACTCCAAAATGTCCCATGAGCCCTCCTCCATGAGCTTCTCTGGTGATCAAGTTTCTCAGTGAACACTGAGGGATGCACAGTCTCTTGCCCTTAAATAGAAACCCCTCATGTAAGTAGAACTTCCCTTGTGGACCTCCGATACAACTAGAATAGATCTCAGCAAGATATGGATCTCCTCCATATAGATCGTTGATGAATTCAAACCCCATCACTTTGGCTTCCATTGTGGCAATCAAAACATATCTTCTTGAAAGGGCATCAGCTACAATGTTTTCTTTTCCCTTCTTGTACTTGATGATGTAAGGAAAGGTCTCTATAAACTTCATCCAGGGGGCATGCCTCTTCTTAAGGTTTGTCTGGCCTCTTAGATGCTTTAGAGTCTCATGGTCAGTATGGACCACAAACTCCTTAGATAGCAGGTAGTGTTGCCATGTCTCTAAGGCCCTCACTAGAGCATACAGCTCCTTGTCATAGGTCGGATAGTTGAGAGCTGCTCCACCTAGCTTCTCACTTAAATAAGCAACTGGCTTCCTTCTTTGAATCAACACGGCTCCAATCCCAATCCCTGATGCATTACACACCACTTCAAAGGTCTTGTTGAAGTCAGGTAAAGCTAGGACCGGGGCATGGGTTAGGCGATCCTTTAAGGTCTGGAAAGCTTCTTGTTGAGCCTTTTCCTATGTCAACCCAATACTCTTCTTTACTATGGCAGTGAGTGGTGCAGTTATACTACTGAAGTCTTTAACAAAACGCCTGTAGAAGCTGGCTAAACCATGAAAACTCCGGACTTGGCTAATGTTTGTGGGCTCTGGCCAGTCTTGTATTGCCTTTATCTTCTCCTCATCAACCTGTAATCCCTGTGAACTCACAACAAAACATAGGAAGACAAGTTTATCAGTGCAGAAGGTGCACTTCTTGAGGTTTGCATAAAGTCCTTCTTGCCGAAGTGTCTCTAGTACTTGCTCAAGATGTGTCACATGATCAAATAAACAAGTACTGTAAATTAAATTGTCATCAAAGTAAACCACAACAAACTTACTGATGTATGGTCTAAGAATGTGGTTCATGAGGCGCATGAAGGTGCTAGGGGCATTGGTGAGTCCAAATGGCATCACTAACCATTCATACAAACCTTGCTTTGTCTTGAAGCAGTCTTCCACTCATCACCTTCTTTCATTCTCACCTGAGGGTACCCACTCTTAAGGTCTATTTTAGAGAAGATTGTGGCTCCACTTAGCTCATCTAGCATGTCATCTAGGCGAGGTATGGGGTGTCTATAATTAATGGTGATGTTGTTTATGGCACGGCAGTCTACACACATCCTCCAGGTTCCATCTAAGATCTTTTAAGATCTTAGATGAATAAGTAACCAGAACAAGACTAGAAACAGATTTGATGAAAGAAAGACTCGGTTTAGACTAAGAACTAAGAAGATTTATGAAAGACTATGAAGAACATTATGAGACTCAAAAGTTTAGAGAGAATTGTATGCTTTATTCATTGAGAGAGTTCAGCATATATAGAGAGGGTTTACAAGGGTTTCGTAAAGCAAAGAGAGGTAAGGTATGTGGACAGGAGAAGAGGCGCGTCCCATGGTTCAAACGAGTGGCTCTGGTGGCTAGATGCCAATGGCATCTTGACTAAATGCTCCTCACTTTACAGCTTGCACCGGCTTGTAAGCTTGACCAAGCCTTATCAACAAACGGTAACCTTGGCACCTAAAGCTTCAAGGTTTACCCGACCCAAACCTTTCCTTTCACTCCAAGTTACCCACTCGATCTCCTCATGGTCAGTAATCTCCTCTTTTACCTTTTTACCTTTTTCACCTCAATAACTTTTTCTGTACGGACAACCCCATTTTTGCACATTGCCAAAACATGGTTTAAAGCTCTTTTGGGTCGACCTTGTACGGCCTGTACGGCATGTACAGCCTTATACGGCCTGTACGGCCTTGTACGGACAAGGTCGACTCAAACCCTTCTCTTTTCCTCCTTCTCTCTATTCAACACAAACTAGTTACCTCAACTTAACACACACAAGCTTCAAACTTCAGTCTTCTACCCATATCTTCAAAGAACAGCCTTGGATCTTCAAAAAGCTTCAACCTTTATCTTCTTCAACTCGATGAACACAAACCTAGATCGTGATGAACCTGGCTCTGATACCATAAGATCTTTTACGATATTAGATGAATAAGTAACCAGAACAAGACTAGAAACAGATTTGATGAAAGAAAGACCCGGTTTAGACTAAGAACAAAGAAGATTTATGAAAGACTATGAAGAACATTATGAGATTCGAAAGTTTAGAGAGAACTGTATGCTTTATTCATAGAGACAATTCAGAATATATAGAGAGGGACTACAAGGGTTTCGTAAAGTAAAGAGAGGTAAGGTATGTGGACAGGAGAAGAGGCGCGTCCCATGGTTCAAACGAGTGGCTCTGGTGGCTAGATGCCAATGGCATCTTGACTAGATGCTCCTCACTTTACAGCTTGCACCGGCTGGTAAGCTTGACCAAGCCTTATCTACAAACGGTAACCTTGGCGCCTAAAGCTTGAAGTTTTACCCGACCCAAACCTTTCCTTTCACTCCAAGTTACCCAATCGATCTCCTCACGGTAGGTAATCTCCTCTTTTATCTTTTTACCTTTTTCACCTCAGTAACTTTTTCTGTACGGACAACCCCATTATTGCACATTGCCAAAACATGGTTTAAAGCTCTTTTGGGTCGACCTTGTACGGCCTATACGGCCTGTACGGCCTTGTACGAACAAGGTCGACTCAAACCCCTCTCTTTTCCTCCTTCTCTCTATTCAACACAAACTAGTTACCTCAACTTAACACCATCTTTCTTTGGTACTAATAGGACAGGTACAGCACAAGGACTAAGGCTTTCCCTAACATATGCTTTGTCTAATAGGTCCTGAACTTGTCTCTATAACTCTTTGGTTTCCTCAGGGTTTATCCTATAGGCGGGTTTGTTTGGTAAAGCAACTCCTGGTATGAAATCTATTTGGTGTTCTATGCCTCTAAGTGGTGGTAAACAAGTTGCGATCTCCTCTGGAAACACATCTTTGAACCTGTCAAGAAGCCTAGTAATCTCTGGATGAAGTGTAACCTCATCAGAACCTGCACTCAAAAGCTCCTTAAAGATCAATAGTAGCATTGTTTGTTTAGTAGCAGCAGCCTTCCTGACACAACTAAGCCTAATAAGAAAATTAGACCTAACAGATTTCTCTTTCTCTTTATGATGAGTCCCTAGGATGCTCTTTGGTTGATGGGGATGGATAGATCCTTGCAAGAACGAATCAGGGACTCTAGTTCTTCAAGGTTGTGGATCGATTGGTGACACAAGAGGGATGAGAGGACTCTTGATACTCCTAGATGAATGACTCGGATATGACACACCAAGTAAACACCCTTAGGTCTCTGGATATTACACACCAGAACTCGACAGCTTCTAGAGAGAGAGAGCCGTCAAGAGAGAAAATAACTCGTTGAATAAAAGGTTGCTTGAGTACAATAGGGTTTAGAGAGCCCTTTAAATAATAGAAACCAGAGAACATGCTCTCCTAGGGTTTCGAAAATAAAAGAAAAGGAAATTATAGTTTTAAAATAACATAAGCTAAAATGTGAATACTTCTATAGTCTTGGCCCGAGATAGAGCCTAAGTGATGTGTAAGACAAGTTGTGGCCTCGTTAAAAACCTTCCTCTAGAAAACCTCGTGGGACAAAACCAAAAACAAGGAAAAGAGCACACACCAAGTGTCTTGCCTAGACACTAACTCAGCTTGATGTAGAGATGGCTTGAATGGTGATCAAGACATCCCGGATCAAACCTTGTCCAAGACTTTCTTCTTGTTGGGGATGTGAAGTGAGTAATCCAACAACATTCTCTTTAAGTTTCTTGACTCTGGAACGAGTCATGGGACCTTCTGGAATGGCTAGAGCATCATCACCAGGCTGCGGGTGTAATGTGGCTTCATGTGGCTCATCTAGACACTCCTTGTTCTCCTTAGTGATCCGGTCCATGATCACATCACTTTAGCCATTTGTAAATGCAATTCATGAACTTGTGCTGGTGTGAGAGGTGCTAAGCTAACCTTGCGCTTATCATGCATGAAAGTGTACATGTTAGACCTACCATCATGTTTAGTTTCTCTATCCCACTGCCATGGCCTACCTAACAATACATGCCCTGCTTGCATAGGTACTACATCACATGTTACTGCATCTTGATACTTACTAATGCTAAATGGAATGTTAACTTGTTCTTTAACTTGTAACTCAACCTTATCATCTAGCCATCTTAGTCTATATGGATGCGGATGCTTAGTCTTTTCTAAACTAAGTTTATCTACCATATAAGCACTAGCAGCATTGGTGCAAGACCCACCATCTATGATGAGATTACATACCTTGCCTCTGATGGTACATCGGCTGTGGAATATGTTTTCTCTTTGGATGGTCTCAGCTGGTTGCATTTGTACATTAAGCACATGCCTGATCATCAAGCTCTCTCCCACGTCTGGATATTCAATATCTCCAAGTTCTTCTTGAACCAACGGATCATCTTCATCATGAGACTCATAACCACCATCTTCAGTGAGCATCATGACCCTCTGGTATGGGCATTCTCTTGCCATATGTCCTCGGCCTCTACACTTGAAGCAGGTAATGTCTCTGGAACGCTGGGGGTTAGTGTTCTTCCCTGGTTCTGCTCTGGTGTCTTTGTTGGGTTAAGTGGGACGAGTCTTAGGTCTATTATCCCCTTCAATTCCTTTTCCCTTGTCCATTGGTTTGTTGTAATTGCTGTTGCTTGAGTTCCAGGTGGATTGAGACTTGCTTTTGGAGCTCTTCTTCTTGATGTGTTGCTCTGCTTGGACAGCTAGGTGAAAGAGATCCCTCATATCAGTGTAACTCTGCCTCTCAACCTTGCAGCTTATCATATCTTGTAGTCCATCAATAAACTGAGCCATAGTTTCCTCTTCATCCTCATTAAGGTCCAGGCGATTTCTCAGCTTCTCAAACTCCTCATAGTACTCTTCCACTGATTTGCTGAGCTGCTTAAGTGATCTGAACTTCCTCTGTAGATCTCGGTGAAAGTCTTGTGGAACAAATCTCTGCTTCATTGTATCCTTCATGTCTAACCAAGAGTCTAGTTGTCTCAGATTACTTCTCCTTCTATCTTAACACAATCTATCCCACCAAGAAAGAGCATTGTCCGTGGGCTGAGCTACTGCTAGAGCAACTCGTTTGGGACCAGGATGGTTGTAATAGCTAAAGATATGATCCATCCTCTTCTCCCAGTCAAGGTAAGCTTCGGGATCAACTTTTCCAGCAAAGGTTGGGGCTTCCATCTTGATGTGTTCCCGCCCTTGGTGGTGGTTCTGTTGGCGAGGAGCTCTCAAGGGAGGTAAGTAGTCCTCTTCTTCAAACTCTTGGTGCCTGTTTTGCCGGCGAGGAACTCTAGGTGGGGGCATGAACTCCTCTCCTTCCTCATCACCATAGTCATCTGGCTGAAGGCCTGCTCTTTGGGTCGGATTAGGGACACGTTGCTGGCCAGTGTCTTCATCAGTCTGTTGATTCCGTGTACTAGTCTCCGGATTGTCATTGTTGTGCACACCTTTTCTTTTGTTGTTGCCTTGGTTCGGATTGAGGAACCTATCAACATTTCGGACTGCTTGCATTGTTGGTCTTTTCTCGACCCTAGTTAGCCTATCTCCAAGGTCTTGGCGCATTGCCATCATGTCTTCTATCAAGGCTGCAAACATCTGCATGAGGGCGACTTGCTCAGTTGCTTCTCCCATGGCTGCTGTCGATTAACCTAACAAGAAACAAAGAAGACCTAAGATTCTGCTCGAGTTAATAAAAGGAAAGACAAGAATAGGAATTAAGAATGTTTCTCCTTTTTTTTGTAAACTTTGAAAGCAATAAGTAAAAAGTTAAATTACTTTTTTTTGTCTTTTTTTGGGTTTTTAAATTTTGGAAATATGAAGAAAAAAAAAGAAAAAGTGTTCTGCAAGCAAAATTAAATGGAAAAGGTTTAAAGGCTAGACCAAGAATGGAAAAAGTATCGACCAAAAAAGGAAAACCGGATATGCAACTTCTTAAACACGTTTTTATGAATCTCCTTGCAGCAATATGGATCTAAGACACAACTAAACTCGACAGGAGCAAGAACAGGATGAACTCAACTTTTTATAGGTTTTTATGATAAGTTTATGCAAATAAAAACTATATGAATGAAGAACAAACAATTTTTTATGATTTTTTTCGATTTAAAGGATGCAAACAGATGAAACAAAGATGTATAATGGATAGAAACGACCTGATGCTGAAGGAACTTCAGCTCTGATACCAGAAATGATGCAATCCTAAGCTATCAAAGGCTGTATGATCCTTAGCACAAGAGAAGGAGCCGATCTGCACAAGGGGTGGCTCGTTTGGATTGATCTAATCAACCAAAAGAATCTGGACAGAAGTAACTTGATGGATTGAAGTGCACCACACGAGGAATGGAGGGTCTCGTGATACAACACAAGGTTTCCCTAGGCCGTGGAGGTACTGGTCTCACAAGGCAGAGAGAAAGGAGGTGAATTCTAGAGAGAGAATTCTAGGAATTCCGAAGAAAATGTTTTCTGTTTATTCAATTCTGCCCAAAGAAAGGGGGCATGCAAAACTTATAAATATGACCAAAGGAACAGGCTCCTTTAGGTCAAGAAATAAAAACTATAGTTTAAAAATGGAAAGATACAAAAAATGACATAATTCTTCATAGCCTTGGACCGAGATAGTATCTAGGAAATATGTGAAGCAGATTGTGGCCTCGTTAAAAACCTTCCTCCGTAAAACCCACTGGGACAAAACCAAGAGCATGGAAAAGAGCACACACAAGGAGCTTGGCCTAGTTACTTGATCAGTCCAAGAGTCTTGCTAGGCAAGTTGGTCTTCTATGGTAATGATCATCAGGTTGTTGTGGCTGTGGTTCGGAATGAGTGGCCAGGGATCTCCTCTTGATGTTTTGGTATGTTCATCCGGTCCATCACCCTTCAAGCTTGGCTCTCCCATCTTCAGGGCATCCATCTTGGTGCTATCATCAGTAGCTTCTTTAGTGGTGTTAACGGTTGGTACTGGAACTTCTTGAACCGTCTCTGCCTTAGTTATCTTGCTGATCATGTCTTGGATATCAGGTTCAGTTAGGTCTGGTTCAAGCTCTGGTTGAATGTCCTCATCACATGGGACCTTCTGGAATGGTCAAAGCATCATCACCAGGCTGCTGGTGCATTGTGGCATCATGTTGCTCGTCTAAGATCTCTATATCCTCTTTGGTAAGCTGGTCCATGATCACATCAGTACAGTCCGTACGGATCCGTACAGTCCGTACAGTCCATACGGATCCGTACAGTCCGTACGGATCCGTACAGTCCGTACACCTCACCCAAACATAGACCATTTGATCCCTTCTCTTCACCACAGCTTCCGAAGGTCTTCCTTAAACTTATCCTTGATGTTTCATAGCCTCTTGTACACTTAACAGTTTCCCACAGCCTTCTTAATACTCCTTGTACAAGATATATTCAACCCACTCTATCTTCTTTCACTCCATCTCATCTCTCTCTTGTTCATTGTCATCTCTTCAAGTTAACACTCCCCCTCAAGCTTAACTCTAGTGATCCTAAGTCAAGCTTGGAACCTTGAAGAGTCTCCTCATTAAAAACCTTATCAAAGAAAACCCTTTTGGGATAAACTCTTGATAAGGAAAAGAGTAAGATCTCCAAGGCCAAGGGATTGGCCAGTGAGTTCTTTGTGTCTCAACCAGTGTGGTGGACACAAAGAACTCTGGATCATGGCCCTCACTGTGGTGCAAGTCTGGACCGACTTTCATTACACACCACTAACTCTTCTTGAACTCATCTAAGTCATGTCACACTGATCTTGGTCTCTCCCCCTTTCACCCAACTTCTTGTTGGGTTAAGTGCTCGGATTACCAAGATAAAAACTCCATTCAGTACCATCTTCATTCTCTTCCTTGGTTGCTTTTTCTTCTTGAATAACCACCAAGGACTCCATCTTCACAGATCATTGAAGCTTCTCAATACCCCCCCCCCCCTCAAGCTTGACTATGTGGAACAAGTCATGCTTGGAAGGATTGCTTCATGATCTTGGACTACAAACCATTACACCCTCACTTCTGATTCTGATATCTTCATGGAAGGCTCGTGTCTTCATAAGCTCCCTACAACCACCTAAAACCCTGAAGCCACATTGCTAGAGTAACCTTCTTCATGACACAACCAAGACTGATCTGAACAGCCTCTTGTCTAGACACGCCACTGCCTAAACCCGGATAGCTTCATAGCTTCATCTTCATTCTCTTGTAATGGTAAGGAGGAAACATGTCTTGAACTTAGATCACCAGGTAGCTCACTCAAGTCCCCACCACAAGCTTGAATTGAGTCTAGGTTCAAGCTTGAAAGTGAGCCTGAATGAGCATCCAAACCAGGAGCACACCTTTCCAACAGCTGCGCTTAAACCACTGGTCCACCTCCATGTCTTCAGCTTCAAGTACCCATGGATAACCGGCCTTCCTCATGACTTTGGTGGTGACCTTCTTCTTCTTGTGTGCCTTGAACCAGGAGCTCAACAACCTTCATGGTCTGCCCTTCTTATAACCGGCTACTACACCAAGAACCTTCCCATTGCTCCACACAATGGACCAAGTCTTCCTCTTGTTCCGGATTGATGCTGAACAAGTGACACTCCTTGTGCATCCTGAAACAACACTCAAACTCCAAACAAGATAAGACACTTGCACTGGGATCAAACCTTGACTAATCATCAAGTTTGATCACCAATGTCTCAAACTTTGCACTTAGACAGCATCTCATCATTATTGAGATCCATCTAATGCAAGCTGATGGACCCCTTAGGACGAGATCCTTTGTCCATGATTCTTTTGAAGGAAGATCTGATGGTTTTGAGAGAGATCTGGGTTGATTTTGATGATGATGGATGGATTGGACTTCAGAAATGATCTATGGACTGATCAGATCTCGTGTAGATGAGTCTAAGATCAAGAGAATGAACTCTGTTTAGATCAAATATGAGTTTTGCAATCAGAGAATGAACTCTTAGCAATCAGTGTTCAAAGATGAACAAGGGAATCAAAGATTTAGAGAGATATTTTTTATAAAAAAGGTGAATGCTTTTTCAGAGAGTTCTCAAGAGTTTAAGTAGCAGATATAGAAGTTGAAAGGTCCTAATACTTGTAGAAACTCGAAAATAAAGAAATATTAAGGCTTAGACAAGTCCAAAGACTGAATAAGTGAAAAGTTGGCTCTGTTCCTTGGCTTGATTTCCAAGTTGGTGTGGGTCTGGTTCAGAGTAAACCAAAGCAGCAATTGATTTCTTCATTCTTCTGGTTTGTGATCTAGTAACTGTGCCATTAGACAAGCAGAATGGATCCTTGTCTTGATTGGTTTTGGCTGAGTAAGATGCATCTGATCCATGTGAAAGATTGGGTCGAAATTTATCATCATCAGCTAGTCCCATCACGCCTTGAGTATCAATCTGGTTCAGCTCATCTAGCTCCTCTTCAGTGTCACTCTCATTCAGATCCAGTTCAGCTATTGGTTTAGTCATGGTTGCATCATCCCCTCCTCCTTTAAATGGATTTGACCTCAAATCCGAATCATCTGCACAGAAAGGGATCAAGTCAGCAACATTGAAAGTAGAGCTAACAGCATACTTACCTTGAAGATCAATTTTGTAGGCATTGTTGTTGATGTGTTCCAACACTTTGAAAGGTCCATCTGTTCTTGGCAAGATTTTTGACTTTCTTTTAGCAGGAAATCTATCCTTTCTCAAGTAAATTGACACCAAATCTCCTGGTTCTAGTATCAACTGACGCCTCTTCTTGTTGGCATGCTTCTCATACTCTTTAGTCCTTTCTTCAATGTTCTTTTTAACCTGTTGATGCAAAGAAACCACATACTCGGCCTTGGCCTTTCCATCAAGGTTAGTCTGCTCATTAAGAGGTAAAGGCAACATATCCAGAGGGGTCAAAGGACTAAAACCATACATAATCTGAAAGGGAGAGAACTTTGTAGCCCTATGCACTGAATGATTGTAAGCAAATTCAACATGTGGCAGACAATCTTCCCAAGACTTAATGTTTTTCTTAACCACAGTTCTTAAGAGAGCAGATAAAGTCCTATTGACTACTTCAGTTTGCCCATCAGTTTGTGGGTGACAAGTAGTTGAGAACAAGAGTTTAGTTCCTAATCTAGACCAAAGAGTCTTCCAAAAGTAGCCAAGGAACTTGGTATCTCTATCAGACACAATGGTTCTAGGCACTCCATGTAAACGCACTACTTCCCTAAAGAAAAGAGGATGAGGACATAGAACCAGACATCAACATCCCAACCCTAAGACAAGCACCAAGAACAAGATCAGGAACCAAAGGGGTGATTGCAAGCTTCTGTGAAGCCATTGAAGGATTGTTTGCCAAGGTTAATATCAACCCCAACTTAGATGACATCACAAACCGTCTAGACAATCTCTCCATTTCCAGATCCGAGGCAACAAAGACTCAACATTATGCTATACAAGTCGGTCCAAAAGATGATGCTATTCTATGGTCAATCCTCCCGCATAAAGAGATGGTTTCCTTATTCACCATCTCTCCCCTTAAGTGAAACGGTGAGTTTAGGAGTAAGAGACAAGCCCCAAAACGACTACACTTCAAGCTTGGATCTTCTCCAACGGCTAGTCAATTTAAAAACCATCAAGAGGCGCCTCCCAAACAAAGGTAAGAGTCTAAATTATATGCTTGATATTTTGACTAACCAAATCATATTTTCTTGCAGTATTTTGTTTGCTTTTTAGTTTATTTCGAATAAAGAGTCAAGGCATTGTTTAGCCTAAGCTTTCATTAGGTCCTAAGATTGAGTCATGTAATAAATTTGCTTCAAAGACCCCTAGAAGGGCATAGCTGCATCGGCGAGTATATAAGCCCCTATAAGCAGCCTTTTATTCTTTAACCTTTATGAAATATATGAGTCAGTTTGCCCCTAGCAACTAAAAACCCTAAAGCCTTTCGTGTGTGTGAGAAGCCGCATTGAGAGCAACCAGTCTTATCAAGCTCATCCCCATAGAGTTTGTGGCGACTTTCGATCCATCTGATTGAGTTCATCAATCTATTCACTCCATCTCCATCCCTTGTCCTTGTTGAGTTGTTTATACGAACAAGCAGCTTGGATCCACACTCCGTCTTCACGTCATCCCCCATCCAGTGAGATAGCAAGTTGGTTACACGACCATTTGTTGTTTCCCATCCTCCACTGATCCGTTCTAAGAGCAAGCAAGCCGGTTACTCTCTCATTCCATCCCATCCGCAACTCTCACTCCCTCCTCATCACCAATCCATCAACCAAAGCTTGAGACTCATCCTCTATCCATCCAGTGTGAGAAGGGTGCTTCCCGTGCCCATATCATTTTGGTATCAGAGCTGAATGGCTTCCATTCAGGTTAACTCTTCCTTTTTCTTTTAGATCGTTTCATTCTGTTAAGAAAAACCCAAAAAATTGTTATTTTGCTTGCATAATAGTTTGTCCGCCATTGTTAGCTTGAGTTCTTAGTTCATAGATCACGAAAAAGAAAAGAGAGGAGACGAGTTATTGTGTGTTTGATTCGTTTGCCTTGGAGAAAAAAAAGAGTTAGAAGTTTGCATCCGGTTATTCCTTTTCTGTCATATTGCATATCTAGAATATTTAGGTTTCCTTTATGGGTTTGCACTCGAAAATTCAACAGGATATTCACCTAGTAACCTCAGTTAATTCTTCCTTTTACCTTAGTTCAATTTCGGATTTACTTTTTCATACTTATAAAAAAAAAGAAAAATATTGCATACATATTCATATAGGGTGGTCGAACTTTCCTTAATTGGAACTTGAGACATAACACTTGCTGCATACATTTTTTGCGTGTTATTCTCTCCTAAAGTCGGTCCATTACACATTCATTTGCATTAGATCAACCATATCCTTGCATATTGTTACTTGCATAACTTCCATTTCCCATATCTTCACTTGTTCTTGAAAGATCTTGTAGGATAAGCAATGGGAGATAGCCCTTCATCCACTGATTCTGTGACCATAGCCCAAATTCTAGCTACCATGCAATCCATCAGTGAGAGGATGGCTCGGCTGGAGCAGAACCAACAAGCTCAGGCCAATAACCCAAACAACAATCTGGCAAGAGGCCAACAAAGGCGACAAGAGCACCCATCGGAAGGAGATGAGACTGATAGTGATATGCCTAGTCTGGAAGAAGAAGAGCAACACCCTCCACCTAGGAGGAATGCCAGAGATAGAGGAAGGAACCGGGGCAGAAAATATGATCAAGAAGAAGAGCATCCATGGCAGGGAGGCAAAGAGTTGAAGCTCACGCCACCAACCTTTGCTGGAAAGGTTAACCCTGATGCCTACATTGACTGGGAAACAAGGATGGAATACATCTTTGATTACTATAACTACACGGAGGCAAGGAAGATCTCTCTAGCTGCTGCTCAAGTCACTAACACTGCCTTGTCATGGTGGGATAGGGAGACTTCAGAAAGGAGAAGGCTTAGACGTGATCCCATTGTTCCTTGGGATGACATGAGGGCCTCATTGAGGAAGAGATATGTGCCGAGTTACTACTACAGAGACTTGCAAAAGAGGTTCAGGAAGCTCACACAAGGGAACAAGTCAGTAGAAGAGTACTATGAGGAGTTTGATGCACTCAGGAACCGTTTGGAGGTACAAGACAGGATCACAAGAAAGGTGGAGAGGCAGAACTATGAACACTTCCATGATTTGTTGCACTATGCTATTCAAGCCGAGCAACACATCAAGAGGAAGACCATAGCCACCAGTAGAAGCAAGAGTACTTGGACACCACCAGTACAAAAGAACAATGACAAAGGCAAGTCCATTGAGGTGGAGAGCTGGTTCAAGAAGAATCCAGCACCAGAGGCTCCCAAGAGCAATAAGACTGATCAAGGGAAGGGTGCTGCACCTAGGAACCGTGACCTTACTTGCTACAAATGTCAAGGGAAAGGACATTATGCCCGAGACTGTCCTAACCAGAGAGTAATGATCCTCAGGGAAGATGGAGGATATGAGACTCAAGAAGAGGCTGAAGAAGAAATAGCTGGTACTGATGAAGAGATCACTGACTATCCAGATGAGGGAGAGATACTTGTGACCAGGAGAGCCCTAAGTGCTATGTTTGAGTCAGAAACCATTCAAAGGGAAAACATTTTCCACACTAGATGCACCATAGACTCTAAGGTATGCAGTCTGATCATTGATGGTGGCTCGTGTACTAATGTTTCTAGCAAGTACTTGGTTGACAAGTTAGGTCTCAAGAAGACCAAGCATCCAAAGCCATACCGGCTCAAGTGGTTGAATGATGAGACTGAGTTGAAGATTGGTGAACAAGTGGTGATTCCATTCAGCGTAGGCAGATATGCTGATCAGGTGACTTGTGATGTTGTTCCTATGCAAGCTGGACATCTCCTGCTGGGGAGACCTTGGCAGTTTGACAAGGAGACAATCCACAATGGCCGCACCAACTTCTACAGCTTCACTCACAACAACCGCAAGCACAACCTTGCTCCTTTGACACCACATCAAGTCCTAGACATGCAAAAGGAGATGGACAAAGGTAACAAGGCAATTAAGACTAACCTTTACATCACTTCCCAACAAGTTTTAAAATCATTAGAGTGCAAAACACAGGTGTTACTAATGATCTTTACGGAAGGTGTGTTGACAGGTTATGAGGAACAAGAACTTCCCCCATCCGTAGTTCAACTCATTGAGAAGTTCCAGGATCTATTTCCAGAAGACATACCCACTGGTTTACCACCTATTAGGGGAATAGAACACCAGATTGATCTCATCCCAGGAGCTCCCTTACCAAACCGCCCAGCCGATAGGGTGAACCCGGAGGAAGCCAAAGAACTAGAGAAGCAGGTGCAACACTTGATGGATAAGGGATACATCAGGGAGAGTCTAAGCCTTTGTGCAGTTCCAGTTTTGTTAGTACCAAAGAAAGATGGGACTTGGAGGATGTGTGTTGACTGTCGTGCCATCAACAACATAACCATCAGGTATAGACACCCCATACCAAGGCTTGATGACATGCTGGATGAACTTAGTGGTGCCACTATCTTTTCAAAGATAGACCTGATGAGTGGTTATCACCAGGTTAGAATGAAGGAAGGTGATGAGTGGAAGACTGCCTTTAAAACCAAAAGGGGACTCTACGAGTGGCTAGTCATGCCATTTGGTCTCACCAATGCCCCAAGCACCTTTATGCGCCTCATGAACCATGTCTTAAGGGCATACATCTGTAAGTTTGTAGTTGTTTACTTTGATGATATTTTGATCTATAGCACTAGCTTAGAAGATCATCTTAAACATCTTGAAAAGGTTTTGGAAACACTGCGCCTAGAACATCTATATGCTAACCTTAAGAAGTGTACCTTTTGCACTGATCAACTAGTATTCCTAGGCTTTGTTGTTAGTTCACAGGGATTGAAAGTAGATGAGGAGAAGATCAAAGCAGTGCAGGATTGGCCTACCCCAACTACCATCGGCCATGTGAGGAGTTTCCATGGTTTGCCCAGTTTCTATAGGAGGTTTGTCAAAGACTTCATCACCATAGCAGCCCCACTAACATCAGTGATCAAGAAGGATGTTGCCTTCAAATGGGGAACTGAACAGGAAGAAGCTTTTCAAAACCTTAAAACTATCTTACCTGATGCAACCCTGATCAGCTATGCAACCTTGGACGAGCTGAAACCAGCTGAAGTTACTAAGGATGAGGTGAACCAACTGGATGAGTTGAGTGACTTAGCGCTGGACGAGCTGGATGAGAGTGACACAGAATCAGGAGCTGGAAAGGAGCTGATTGAGAGTGACACTGAACCAGGAGCTAGAAAGGAGCTGAGTGAGAGTGACACTGATCCAGGAGCTGGAAGAGAGAGGCTGCTTGGCCCAAACTTGTTGCTGATTCTGATCTGCCTTTCTCAGCCCAAAAGAAATTCAAAACCAAGTTAAATATCCATTATCATTTGCTGATGGGCCAGACACGAAATTCAAGTCCAACAACCCATCTGAAGCTGTTTTGGATCAAGTGGCCCAAGAAGAAGTGTTGCAGCCCATGGGAAGTTCATAACAGATTCATATTGGGTTTGTTTCAAACCAAATTCGACCAGCCCTTTTTCCAGTCCATTTCAAGTGTATTCTCAGCAAGAATACCAAGAAGGAGTCAAAAAGAAGTCTTGGTCGTGACATGCCAAGAGTCATTCCAGAAATACACTTATTCTGGTCCAAAGTCAAGTCCACATTCCTAGTTTCTAAATTTCTTAATTTCTACACTTTGTCTTTTCATTTCTACACTTTGTCTTTTCATTTCTACAACTTGTAAGTCCTATATAAGGGGATGCACGACCAGAATAAGATTCATTCACCCTTTTTATCAAATACTACATCTGAAACTGTGAATCCTTTGTTCATCTTTGAACACTGATTGCTAAAGAGTTCATTCTCTGCAAGCAAAACCTGTCTTTGATCGAAAACAGAGTTCATTCTCTTGATCAAGGACACATCTACACAAGTGTTGATCAATCCACAGATCCTCACTGAAGTTCATCAACCATTTCGACTTCTATCCATCAGATCCATCATCATCCATCATCCAAACCATCAGATCAACCTTCAAAAGAATCAGGGACAAAGGATCTCGTCCTATGGGGTCGATCAAGTGGTATCAGAGCAGATTTGAAGGCTCTTGATCTCTGGTTTGATTCTGACTTTTCACATTCTTTCTGTTTTTGGGGTTTTTGATCATTTGATCTTTGTTCTCTTTATCAAACACTCTTTTCTGTTTATCTGTTGTATCTGCAAGAGGGCCAACCAGATTATCAAAAAAAAAAGAAAAAAAACGAAAATCAAAAGAAAAAAAAACCATAGAAAAGTTGAAGATAAATCCAACTTGGCTGAGGAGAAATCCAGCCTGGCTGAGGAGAAATCCAACCCTGGTGGTAAAGCCTCTTGCAAACAAAAATCTTGCAATCTGTCTATCTCTTTCTTCTGTTTTGGGGTTGGGGTTTGTTCTCTGAAGTTTGATCTTTGTTTGTTGCTGAGTTACTTGAATCACAGAGAAAAATCACAGAAAATCAAAGAGAAACACTTGAGAGATTGTGAGGCCTTGGCTATTTGTTATTGTGTTAATATTTCTTGTTGAGTTTCTTAACAGGAAGAGCCATGTCTAGAGAAAGCAATGGCAGAAGGATACATCCTGAAAAGGAATTAGATTATAACCAGTTCAACTCTGCAACAAAAGCAGCCTTGGAGAGAAGGGAAAAATCTATGAGAAAAGGAGATTCTTATGCTATTGACGATTATGATTATGAGCAGGAAAGGATACAATCTAGGAGATCACTTAAAAGGCTTAACAGGAGGAGCACACATCATGATCAATTTAGTTCTTCCACAAAGATTTTGCTGGAAAAAAAGACAGAATTTGATAAGAAAAGAAAAATCGGCTTTTAACTATTCTGATTCTGTGCAGGAAAAGGCACGACCAGTGAGGCAAGAGGAACTAACTAGGAGGAGCAGAGAACTTCCTAGACATGTCAGAGAAAAGACTAGAGCTTTCTATGGTCGTGATCCCATAAAGAAGTCTCAGAAACAACAAGCAGCACTTGATTATTTGGACAGCCAACAGTTTCAAGATGATTTCAAAAGAATTGCACAACAAGTACTTCAAGATTTTGAAACAGACCAGTAGAGGATACCAACCTCACGTCATTCCTCAAAGGTTGATGGTCCAAGAAGTTGTAGCAAGAAAGAGCAGGCTATCCAAGAGCTGAAAACAGAGCCATCTAAGGAACCGAGTAGCCTTGTTACAGTACCTCAAGTATTAGAAGAACACTCACCAGAAACAGAACAAAAGACTCTAACAAAAGGAGAAGTGTTGGTGAAGCCAAACAACACTGAAGCAGAAATTGATGATAAGTCATTCTCTCTGGAATCTCAAGGGCACTGTAAGGATCTTGTTATGGTTAATTATGTGCCTGATTTGTTTGTTATGGTCTCTTCTGGTGATGTGAAACGATTTGGTCTGGAAAATGTGAAAGAATTTTGTGTTTCAAACTCTGCTTTTGATAACATGATTCATTCTTTTAAGAAAATTGACCCTGATAAACTCTCTGATCAAAATCGTTTTCAATGTGGTAACGTGTCCAGTTCTAGCCTTGTTTTGAATTTTGATCAGTTTATGGAACATAGAAAAAGCCTTGATCATCATGAAAATTCACTGAAGCTTGTTTTGCAACAACCTGATTTCTGTTTCCGAAAACCTTGTGATTCATTTGCTTGCTTTAGAGATAATGGCTTTGATCTGAATTTTTCTAGGCATGAACTAGTCTCTGATGATTTATTTTCATTTGCTTATGCCCTGAATGAACCTAAGAAGTTGCAGGAACCAAAAGCACTTAGAGCTGAAACCAAGTTTGTTTCTGATTCTTTTTTGAAACCTACTAGCCTATGTTCTGAAACTGGAAAACCTTGGTTTGTAATGGGATCATACTTGCAGAATGATGTTTTTTGAGCTTTGATGATATACTAGTGTACAACACATTCTTTGAAAAACATGGTGAGCCTTTTATAAGTGATTCTCAGTTTGAACTTAATCCTTTGTGTTCAGATTCTGAGAAAGTTAGGCACGTTTTGAAGTTGTTCTATGTTAACGCATGCCTTGATACCATTCTGGTTTACAACACTTACTTTGATAGGCATCATCAAGGTCTGAA
>CAJHQP010010339.1:0-18984 GCA_905132765.1 Moricandia arvensis
TGTTTGAGCGACAACATGCGCATTATCTTCATATAAGATGGTGGTTTTGAATTGACGTTTTCCGCACTACTTCGAAGGATGTGTTGACTTATTGATCTGAGCCAAACACATTCTCTGCTGCTTCATGGAGAGCAATTATTTCAGCATGGTTTGAGGAGTAGCTACAAGTGTTTCTTTTTTGGGATCTTGCCATGATAGGCAGTTCTCCAACTGTTGAAGACGTACTGTTTGTGATCGACGCTTTATGGGGGTCAGATAAATATCCGCATGCTGCAAAGGCCAACTTATTTCTTCGTTTGAGTTTCTAGGCATAAATAATCATATCATTGTTCCTTGACGATATCAACATAATGTTTTATCCACTCCGAGGTCTTTGTGTAGGAGATGCGCGAATCTTCCAAACGATTACACGAAATTGAATTCTGGGCGACGTACAGTTTGCAAGATACATAAGTGCTCCTATTGAGCTCGAATATGGCACTTCAGGACCAAGTATATCTCATTTTCCTCATGTGGTCGAAATGGGTCATTTCGACTTAGTGATCTGACGACCGAATAGAGTATCTAAGTCGGAGTTGCTTTGTCATATTGAATCGTTTCAAAACACTCTCTTTTCGTATCATAGTAGATGGTGTACAATATCACCTATCAGCAATGCTCATTTGTAGGCCAAGCGCAATATCTTTGCTATGTCGAGATCCTTCATCCTCAAATTCTCCCTTTTCAAAGTAATCTGGGATGCCTTTTGTATTTCTCTTGAGTTCGATAATATTATAAATCATCAACATATACGGCAACTATTACAAACTCCATGTGATGTCTTCTTGATCAAACAACGGGCATGATAGGATAGTGTTTACATACCTCTTTAGTAGTGTGCTCATTAGGCGATTATCTACGCAACATGCGTCCAGATTGTTTTAGCATATAATGATCCTGCAGATTTTATGCACATAGTTCTTATCGTTTAGACTTAATGTTCTGGGCATTTTAATCCTTCAGGGATTCTCATATCATATTTGTGTCAGGGATCACTATATAATATGCAGTAACAACATCCATTAGACGCTATGCTCTAGTTTTGATTGCCTAGACTCATCAAAATCTAAATGTGATTGGCGGCATCATACAGGAGAATATGTTTCTTCATAATCGATCCAGGTCTTTGAGAAATCTGAGCTACAAGACGAGGCTTGTATCTCGATGTATTTCATTTTTCTCATTTCGTTCGACAAAAACCCTTGTACAATCTGGTTTCACCGCTTCAGGTGTGATTATAATAGGTCAAATACTTCTCTCTTCTCGTTTGTTAAGCAGTGAATCAAGTTCAACTTGTATTGCAGTGCTTCCATTTTATCCAGTGCGTAGTCTCTTTTGTGACATTCGTGAATGGACTTTGGTTCTGGATCATCTTAGCTCTTCCCTCTATTTCTTTGAAACAAAGTATGAGAAAATCATCATCAACACATTCCTTTGTTCGATTCCATATTTTTCTCTTATGAATGTAATTTATAGAAATCTCATGATTTTTTCAGAATCATTGTCATTAACCCTGCATGTTTATTTCTTTCCAGAATTATCGCTTCGGCGTTTGAAAATTTTGTTTTCTTTTCGTCTCTTTCGTTTCTACGGGTTTTCTCTTTAGTAACCAACAGGTGTACCACGCTTCATCGTATTTTAGAATCTCGTGTATTATCTTCTATTCCACGTTCATGTGGTATTTCTATACGGGGCAGGAGCGTTTGCAGCCGGTATAGATGTGATTTCGTTATGTTTTAGTGTCCAGCAAGAAGCATCAGGTAGTTGATGTCGATGCTTTGGCAAATGTATAATTCGACGGACTCTAATTCTGAATGTTAGTAGGTAGGATCAAGATGTAGCAGACGATATGGCACAATCACAGCTTGATATCCTTTAGAAAAAACTACTTGCACTTATTTCTTCTCCTAGACACTGGGATACCTGTTTCATTCAAAATGGCAATCGTGCAAACCGTCGCGTAAATATCGTCACCCAGTTTGTGGTTTCTCAGTATCGTATAATTGATGAGCATCACAACCAACATCATATTCCTAGCCTCTTTGAGGTCCCATCATTTGTACGTTGGGAGGTGCAATTGCACATATGCGGCGCACGAAAATCTCTTAGATGAGCAAAGATTTGGTTCTCGTCCAATGCTAAATCTAGTGGAGCCCGCTTACTTCCGGTGCACTATGCTTGGTCTCAACCTCATCACATGCTTCTGCATGCAACATCAGGCATCGTCCACTCGCACGCGTTGGGACAGTACTTTGATCTCATGATCATGGTCTTGCAATCAGTTGCAGACGTTTAATTTAATTATTCAGCCAACATTTTGTGTTGAACATGAGCAACAGAATGTTCCACATCAAATACCAGTTTACATACAATAATCATTAAATGCTGAGAAGTAAATTACCCAGCATTATCCAGTCTAACTCTCTTTATCGGATAATCAGGAATTGAGCTCTTAGTGATTATCGAGATAAAAATCTGCACAAATGCCATATTTCGAGAGGACAATAGACAAAACGTGTGACCATCTACTCGACGCGTCGATCATTACCATAAATAATAGAATGGTCACAAGGAGGATGTATAGGTCCACAAATATCACCTTGAATTCGTTCAGGAACTTTGTAACTCCTTATCAATTTGGTTGGCGATGGTCTTATAAACAACTTTCTAGAGACATGCAACACATGTTATTTTACTCCCCTGATAAACTTCTTGGCGGTTTTAGTGAATGACCATGTAAGTCTCAATGATTTTTCGCCATCATCGTGGTGCTTGGATGACCAAGGCGATACACGCCATAGTGTAAAGTCCTCAGAACTGTCCTTAATGACCAAATGTGATTCGATGGCACTTATATATGTATGATGCAGACCAGAAGGAGTTTTTGGTAGTTTTTTCCAACACCTTTTGTTTTCCCGATTTCTCAGAGTAATATACATATATTTCTTTCGATCCTCAGCTGTAGACCGATTATCAAATCCTTGAAGATATATGTCTTAAAACTCAATCAAATTCTTTTAGAATTTGGAGAAAATAGTGCGTTGTTTATCGAGAATTTTTGTCCCATTAGGTAATGTGAAATGGGCTTTACCAATCCTTCAATCAGTCTGCAGGACCGATATTGTATTAACAGTGATATTTGTCGGTTTTAGTTCAGAAAAATATTCTCTGTGTTTCAGAATAGTGTGCGTTGTTCCACTATCTGGTTATAACAAATATCTCTAGCATTGTTCTTGGTTTGATACTCCATTTGTAATTTCCATTTCTGAGATAAGCAAAAAGAATTAATAAGATAACATTATTATTCATAAGATATTATACATCATTCAACATACAATAATTATACATAAATAGCTGAAAGTACACAATAATTATACATTAGTCTTCCACAAGTAACAATTATTTATGGTATAGTTGTGGAATTTCAAGAGTCACATGATAGGTTTTAAGCTTCTGTGATAGTGGTCTCCTCAAAATCATTCACAAAGTCAGACGCATCCAAGGTGCGTTGTACCCTCAGAATGTTCCGCAAAGTTACCTCTTTTCCTTTTCCTTTGACGGACTCTTTGTATAGAGCACAAAGGTGTGAAGGGGTACAACATATACGAGACCAATGTCCCTTAGTACCGCATCTGAAACATGCATCTTCTCGCTTCTGAGAAGTACTTCCTTGGTGTTTCTTTTCCTTTAGGGGATTGCTCAGAGCGGACCCACTGGAATGACTTCCTATCTTGTGGGTTGTACTTTCGTCCACGTCCACGGTAATTGTGGCGACCACGACCACGACCCGAAAAGGCTTATTTTCCTTCACTGGTTTTTTCGCATCTAATGCGTTTGCTTCAGGGAATGCTTTAGAACCAGTTGGACGAGTCATGTGATTCTTGATCAGAAGCTCGTTATTCTTTTCTGCTATGAGGAGCGCTACAATCAAATCCGAGAATTTGGTATATCCCCGCAACCTATACTGTTGTTGCAGGGGTGATGTGGCTCTTGTGAAATGTGGTGTATGTCTTCTCAAGCATTTGAGATTCGGTGAATCGTCTCACCACAATATCTCAATTTGGCCACAATCCCTAGCACAGCAGAATTGTAATTCATCACTTTGTCGAAATCTTGAAATCTCAGACTTTGCCATTCATCTCGAGCAAAGTGGAAGCGTTATATCTTTCTGATGATCAAAATCGATATTTCAGAGACTTCCATAGTTCTTTAGGATCTCTCATGTTGGCATAGTCATAAATAATACTTTCATCAAGGTGTCTTCTAAGGAAGATCACCGATTTAGCCTTTCTTGAGCGTTGAAGTATTATTCTCTTTAACGGTTTCAGATAAACCAAGAGATTCAAGATGAAGTTCGACATTAGTAACCCAAGAAATGTAGTTTGGTGCCGGTGATGTCTAGAGCGGGAATTGGAGCTTCTCGATGTTTGCCATTGATTTCTAAAATCAAATAATAATAATAAAGAACATAATTAGAAATATTATTTTATTAAAATAATCGAGGTTCAGGGATAATTAGTGTGATTACAAGGAATACACAAGCATAAAACATCAAAATGAAAATAAACACATTTTCTTCGGGAGAGAATTCTCTAACGAGTAAACCATAGAAAGCAATTGATAAAAAGCCAATTACAAAAACTAACAACGGATTAAACATTTTTTTAACGAGAATGAATGTTTATAGAATAAAATTTTAGAGAGGTATGAAATGAAATGAATGAGTTGTAAGTGTATTTATAGATTTTGTTTTTAAAAATACTGTTCATTAGCCGTTAACTAGCCGTTTGGAAAGTAATTAATTTTTTATATATATTTTTTTAATTTATTTATTTAGTGACCGTTGGAAGTAAAAGCATAAACTAAAAATGAGTCCAAAATTATTAACAAGCATTATAAATTTTATTAGTTTAAACAAAAAAAAGGTTTAAATATATGTTTCTTAAAATATATTTAGTTATATATGGTGATAAAATTTTCCGTATCAAATTTAAAATTAAATAAATAAAGGTGATCAATCAACCGTGATAGTAATAAAATTATGATAACAAATTAATCTGTTATAAACAATAAATTAAATGTTTAGGCGGTATACCGACCATTATGGTGCCTTAAGCAGCCATCATAAAATTAATAATAATATTGGAGCGGCAGGGCAGCACTCCGATAATCATAAACGTAACAAATAAAAATGGAGGCCCCACTCCGAACACTATAATCAAAATTTTAATAATAGAGTGATCGTGCTGATAACGTGTTATAATTATATTAGATTATATCGTTTCGTTTTGTAAGTTTATGTATATATATATATTTATCGTATATATATTTTATTGTATCAAAGTTATGGTATATAAAATAAGAAGCAGGAGGAAAATCATACCAAGAGAAAGGAAACTATATTACTATCGTTCAGAAGGGGCATTCTTCTTACAACGTATTACACCTCCTTATATAGGCAAACTCATAGACAAATATTACTGTAATCATTTATGAAATGGGGCTCCATTCTTATTCTTTCACATTACCTTCTTGACTTTCATAACAACTTGTATATTTTTTCCATTTTTTCTCTTCCTTACATTTCTCTTAAATAACACTACAAATTACATAATCATTGAGCTCAATGGAATGTTGTTCATGTGAATAATTATATGCAGATGTACATATTTATTTGCTTATGCATAAAAATCACACCAAACAAGTCGTATCACTATTGTTTTTGTTGATGGATTTTCATAGACATTTTTTGACAATCAGATAATCCAATGTGTACATGACACAACTCTGGAAATTAGGTATAGAAAATCGGATATATGAGGTGTGGATGGAAGAGTTATGGAAAAATGAGCTACTTAGGGAAAAATACATATTGATGTGTTACAAACAAGTCAATTATGGACAACGAGTGGTGGTTGACGAGTTGTGGATGACAACTTTATGGACTATAAGTTGTGGATGAGGAGTTGTGGATGACGAGTTATGGAAAACAATTCGTGGACATTTGAGTTGAGGAAATGTACAGAATACATATGATGGTTTACTTTCACTATCACAATACAATGCATGTTATAGGCTTTAGAAACATACTGATTGAGTTGCATCCCAGTCCTACGAACAACTAGTGATGAGGAATGAATAAGGTTCTTCTTGGACATTACAATTAGTATTAAGTGTGAATGTTGGGGTTAGTATTAAGTCTTTTAAAAAAATCAGATACATTTGTATATATTAAGTTGACGAGACAACTTGCTAATAAATCATAGTGGTTTAACGGTAAAAAAAATTTTATTCCTATTTTTGTTGTTTTTTTTTGTTTCTTTAGTAATGGCAAAATTGTAATTAAATTCATCTTCTTCCTTGAGATTGTTTTACTTTTCCTGCAACATTTTTATTTTTATGGCCAACCATAGAATATTGTCACAATACATAAAAATATCACGTTGTTCATGTTATTTTGAGTTAAATTGATAGATATATCCGATTACATTCGATTTAATCACTAAAATTCGAAGAATCCGATTTTTTTACGGATATGGACAAATCGAAATTTTTACCAATCGTGGAAAGCTTCAATGTCACATAACCTCTCACCCTAAACGCGTTTTTGAACATTGACACTCTATACTAAGGCTAATTTTACCACAACATGACAGCCCCAATGGACTCTGTTCACGCTTCAAAAAGCAGAGACTTCCAAGTTTAGACGGGTTCGGATGAAAGGTGCCATGGTGTAAAAGTGGGAATGATGTTCGATTTCGAGACATGAAATGGTTTAGGAATCCTAATCTTCATCGTCTTTGAGATGAAAGTTGAAAAAATTGAGATTTTTATGTGAAATGATTTTTTTTTTTTAAGAATCTTGTGTGTTTCGTGGTTTCTGAGAGAAAAAGGGAGAACTTTTAATTTTTAAATGACATTAAAGTTTTTGTGCTTTAGCTATTAATAAACAGAAGGAGAAGGTGTCCAATTACAGTGTGTTTAGTTTAGGGACACTGAAATCTTTTTGACATGAAAATGTGTGTCTCCAGCATAAAGTGGCATGGAGTGTGATAAGAAAGTGGGAAAGTGGTCTAAAGGTAAAAAATTCTATGAGTTGATTACATAATAAGCCACTTTTTGAGTTTTGTTTGCAATAAAAGCCACATGGCACTTGCAGCATACTTTCACTTGGATCGAGAGAGATTGTTGACACAAATATCCTTTTGAAGTGAATTGGATGGTGGGTTTCATAGTTAATTTGTTAGAAAGTTAGTATTTGATTAGTTTAGTTACCTTTTATGTATTTATTAGGTTTGATATCTTAAATGTTATACTCCATTAATAGCTACACAATAAAAAAAAGAAAAACTTGGATATTCTTCTTTTTTGGCATATCATTTCTTACATCCTAATTAACAACTCTAACTATATTTAAATCTCAAATTAGTTTCTTTCTCTCAAAATTATTATTTATAAATATACTTGTATATTTTTTCCATTTTTTCTCTTCCTTACATTTCTCTTAAATAACACTACAAATTACATAATCATTGAGCTCAATGGAATGTTGTTCATGTGAATAATTATATGCAGATGTACATATTTATTTGCTTATGCATAAAAATCACACCAAACAAAGTCGTATCACTATTGTTTTTGTGGATGGATTTTCATAGATATTTTTTGACAATCAATAATCCAATGTGTACATGACACAACTCTGGAAATTAGGTATAAGAAAATCGGATATATGAGGTGTGGATGGAAGAGTTATGGAAAATGAGCTACTTAGGGAAAAATTACATATTGATGTGTTACAAACAAGTCAATTATGGACAACGAGTGGTGGTTGACGAGTTGTGGATGACAACTTATGGACTATAAGTTGTGGATGAGGAGTTGTGGATGACGAGTTATGGAAAACAATTCGTGGACATTTGAGTTGAGGAAATGTACAGAATACATATGATGGTTTACTTTCACTATCACAATACAATGCATGTTATAGGCTTTAGAAACATACTGATTTGAGTTGCATCCCAGTCCTACGAACAACTAGTGATGAGGAATGAATAAGGTTCTTCTTGGACATTAACATTAGTATTAAGTGTGAATGTTGGGGATAGTATTAAGTCTTTTAAAAAAAATCAGATACATTTGTATATATTAAGTTGATTACGAGACAACTTGCTAATAAATCATAGTGGTTTAACGGTAAAAAAAAATTTATTCCTATTTTTGTTGTTTTTTTTTGTTTCTTTAATAATGGTAAAATTGTAATTAAAATCATCTTCTTCCTTGAGATTGTTTTACTTTTCCTGCAACATTTTTATTTTTATGGCCAACCATAGAATATTGTCACAATACATAAAATATCACGTTGTTCATGTTATTTTGAGTTAAATTGATAGATATATCCGATTACATTCGATTTTAATCACTAAAATTTGAAGAATCCGATTTTTTTTACGGATATGGACAAATCGAAATTTTTACCAATCGTGGAAAGCTTCAATGTCGCGTAACCTCTCACCCTAAACGCGTTTTTGAACATTGACACTCTATACTAAGGCTAATTTGACCACAACATGACAGCCCAATGGACTCTGTTCACGCTTCAAAAAAGCAGAAACTTCCAAGTTTAGACGGGTTTGGATGAAAGTGCCATGGGGGTAAAAGTGGGAATGATGTTCGATTTCGAGACATGAAATGGTTTAGGAATCCTAATCTTCATCGTCTTTGGAGATGAAAATGTGTGTCTCCAGCATAAAGTGGCCTGGAGTGTGATAAGAAAGTGGGAAAGTGGCTCTAAAGGTAAAAAATTCTTTTTTCTATTTGTTTTACAACAACTAGCTATTAGAAAATCCTAGTGCAATTCAATTAAAATAGACACTAAAATAATCTTTAAAAGGATTGAAATAGTTTTTTTTTTATTTTAAAATTTTTAATATATATATTTTTTAATTTTAAATTCATTCCCAAACTGCCACCATATATATATATATAAAGGAGAATAATGTATCTTCTTCATAAACCACATCATCAAAAAATTATCTAAAAATTAGACACATAAGCATAATTTTTTAAATTTTAACTAATTATCTTAAAGTTTTCATTTACTTAGCATTTAAACTAAATTAATTACAAAATGTAAAATAACCCATAAATATATTTTCATCAATATTTCATTTTTCACCCATAAAATTATAAACATAATTCTCTTTTTTAAAATTTTAATTAACTGTCCTAAATTTTTTCATTTTTAACATTTTGAACTAAATCAATTAGCAAACATATATAATCCAGAAATCTATTTCAATCAATATCTCATTTTTACATCAAAATATTAACAAATATAAAAATTAACAGAGAAAATTCAAAAAATAAAAAACTAAAATGTCCATTTGCACTATTGTTTTTTTTTTGTTTTTTGACCATCGAAACATCTAATACATAATCAATTTTTTTAAAAAAAAGTAAAAAAATCTAACAAAATGAAATAATAAAAATAGCATATCTATTACCATCATTAAAGCATTGACAAACACGATAAAGAAAGAAAAATGACATTACAACACCGTTTCTCGCATTTCAAAGACACCTTAACAACATTTAAGTAGACATCATTTCATGCATAACACTATTTTCTTGAATAATTGTTTGTAGAATTATCGAATCTAACACTAATTTAACAAATGATGCATAAGACTACCATGTTTATCAATGTACATACCATTAAGAGTCTATCCATTATAATTGTTGCATATATATAATAACCCATTGACAATTATATCTCTCAAGCGGTAGTTCGGAAGCTTATTACTTTTTTTTGATTAACCTGAGGGTATCCCAAGCCCATGGAGAGGCCCAAACTATTCCCAAAGAGAGGTGCAGCCCACTGATAGACCCTCTCTCCGGGTATTCAAATGGGCCCTAAAGCATGGGCCCATATTCGTGTAAGGTGACCAGGATAATTGTGGAATTAGTTCCGCCGCAGCAGGTGGATCGAACCTGAAACGTCTTGGCGTCCCAGTTCCGTCTCCTTACCACTCGACCACAATCACCCGGTCTTGGGAAGCTTATTACGTTCGATAAATAAAATTAATTTTCAAAAAAACAACACGAATATATGACTACAACATTTCCACATAACAACCAAAAAAGTTTATAACACAATAAAATTTACCTATAGATAAAAATGATGTTATGTAAAAAGAGTTCAAGATCAGTAAAATATACTTGGACAAACTTGCATGGAAAATAAAACTAAAGCAGATAAATGTTGAAAATGTATTAAGAGTTGACTTCATGATGTTAGAGTAACTAGAATATCATGTTATTTAAAATATATATGAATATAAAAGTAACAATTGCATGGCATCGTAACAATGTCAGGCACCACAACAACATCAAAAAAATACACAGCCTACTAATATTGTAAAAATATGAAATTCTAATTTTCATAATTTAATTATAAAAATTATTGTGTCCAATTAATTATGTAAATTAAAAACAAACAAATGATGCATATTAAAACTATCATAATCTCATTGCAACAATAGAAATTCATGTAAATAATTACAAAATATATGGATGAGTGACATAATATACAACAAACCGAAAAAGACATAATATTAATATAGGCAGTGGATGACGTCAAGATAAAAATACATCTCCTACACAAAAAATAAAACAATATTAAACTATAGTTATGACATTATATAATTTAGTCAAATGTAACAATTTCATTCTCAATATTCTTATATCCTATATAACCAAAAATCTCACAAAAATTGTGATTCACAAAATTGTATAATTTAAAACTTTAAACTAAAAAGAAATATCAATTTAAACAATTAAAAGTAAAAATCCCCACGCTTCAAATATTCTTATATCCTATATAACCAAAAATCTCAAAAAATTGTGATTCACAAAATTGTATAATTAAAATTTAAATTAAAAAGAAATATCAATTTAAACAATTAAAAGTAAAAATCCCCACGCGAAGACCTCTAGTATAATTCTAAACTCTAATATATATTAGTTAACTTTAGGGGTATGCGTATATATTTACACTCTTAATAAAACTTTTTTAATCATTTTTAGAGACTATTTTGTGATTATTGTTTTTTTTTAAACTATCCTACGATATTTCTCAAAATTCATAACTTGAGTATTCATTTTGAATGGAATATGCCATTTTTCTTTTTTTTCATCATATGCCATTTATTGTTTTAAATAATCTATCTAAATGTTATTCGAGATTATTTGTTTTCCTATCAAAATAATTCATTTAAATTGAACATTTAAATGAATTTATGTTCTTTATTTCCATCTGGATGAGAAAATGAAAATTTGCAGTTTTAGAGAAAAAATGTAGTTTTTTATTTTTACAATTTTGATGAGAAAATATGTTTTTATGATTTGGTAAGAAAATGTGACTGGAGGAAAAATTTATATCTATAGTTTTGTTGGAAAATCTAGTTTTATGATTTGGATCAAAAATGTTTGTTTGCGGTTAAAACATAATTTGGCAATTTGGTGAAAATTTGTATTTTTCTGGTTTTGAAAGAGAAAGAAGGTTTGTAATTTTGATGAGAAAATAAGTTTTTTACGATTTTTAGTTAAAAATGTCATTTGATGGTTTTTACAGGAAAAATGCGTTTATTCAGTTTTTAACAGAAAGTAAATTTGTTATTTGTTATTTGGACACATTTATCTTTATACAAATATAGTAATTAAACTCAGATGAACCTATTTTAATCTAAAATTTTAAAATTCATTTGAATGAATTATTTGTATGGTGTTTCATTTAACATAAACAAACATTAATTCCCATCATAATTAATCAAACTAAGAAACCCTTTCTAGCTTTTTATTTTGACACTTTTATTCGTTTTCGATCTCCGACACTTGTATATGTTGAATAGTTGACAAAACACTAGAAATCAATCTTGTTTAATACATCTTTATCATTACAGGTATTTTTGTTTGGCGTGTGTACAAATTATAGTGTACATCGTAAAGTTTTGAAGTGATTGACAACCACAAAAAGACAAAAGAAAAACATCTTGAAAATGTGGAAGTTTGGTAAGTTGTGGTAAGAGAAAAAGCCGAATAAATATCAAACTTACATATTTTATTTTTGGGTCAATTTGATTAATATTCATATGAAACCCATAAATTGAAGATATAGCCATCAAACAATACCAGCTTTAGGATGAGACAATTATACCATCAGGTTCTCTTTCTCTTCTTCATAGTGCATGAATAAAGGGGAGAAGCTAAAATGCATGTGTTTATTCTTTTCTACCAATCCTATGACATAGTCATACGTTGTCAAATCTCTAGCATAACACTAACAAAACTTAATTTGAATCTAGCTCAGTTCCCCCTGTTTCCATTGGTTTATGTGACTATGATTCATTTTATCTTTATTAATAGTTAATCTTCTATTCTTCTTCGTGCTAAAATAGAAAACACAAAGAAGAACAATATCTGAAGAAGACGACAAAAGAATAGTAAAGGCACAACCTTCCAACGACCATAGATCTATTCATTTATATCCATATGGGTGGGTTTGGGAACTATTGACCTCGTTCTAAAGTATAAACGATATAGAATAAACAGAATTTTCATTACCATCACTAACATCAACTTAACAACGACGTCATTGGAAGGAAATTAAAGTACACGAAAAACATTAATGAACAATTCAATATAAATAGCCATATAGTACGGTAACCAAACCATATTGACAGCAAGGAAAAAACTAATCCATCTACACATCATGTTGCAATCAGAGGAGGACGAAATTTTCCAACATTGAGACGAAAATTTAAGGAAGTATACCATTGGCAAACGTAAAAAAACGTGACAATGGATGCATGAAATTTATATCAACCGGCTGAACATATCCCGGTTGGAAACATATTAACAAAGTTGGTCAAGTAACCGAACAATACGTACTATTCTATAACTATTGTAGTATAGAACGATGTGGAATAACTTACATATTTATGCTATAAATATTAAGGTGTTTAGTATTGTGCAAACACAACTATGGATTGTTGTATTGTTAGTTATTTATATGTTTGTAAATGGTTAAGCACTACAAGAAAACTAAGCTTTTACTAGGAAACTTTACTAGGAAAATAGTTCTTCGTAAAATTACTACGAGTTAACTTCGAGTTTACGAGGAAACCATTTTTTCCTCGTAAAGTTCTCGTAAACTTACGAGAAAAATGTTTCCTCGTAAACTCGTAGTAAACTTACGTGGCTCATACGAGGAAAAATTCATTTTCCTCGTAAACTCATAGTATCTCCTTTCCTCGTAAAGTCCTAGTAATAATTACCTACGAAATTAGGAGGAATGGATTTGTTACTACAAAATTAAGATGAACTGGATAAAAATATCGAATTTAAATCAAAAACGTGTTTTGTACCTACTTTCCTAGCAATTTCCTAGTAAATTCTCAGATTCGAAGTTGATGTCAACGGTGGACGAAGGTACACCAAATTCTTTTTTTTAATATCCAGGTTTCCAATATTAATTAATTTTTACATATTGATCTTTATTTTCGTAGGTACAACAAGTTCGAGCCTTTCATATTAGCTTCCCAAGCAGATCAAGTTTGCTTCATTCCATACCCTCAGATTACTACCTCGGGAATAAACTGGTTAGCTGTTATCAAAGTTACACCTCGAGGACGAATAATCGCTGGAGAAGAACCACCATTACAAGAAGAAAACACCAATGAGATCGAGGAAGCTGAAGCAGAAATTGATGAGTTCCCTACTCATTGATCCGCATAATCGTGAATACGAAGATGTTCCTGATCACTCAACGGACGAAGGTGTAGACGACGAGTTTTTAGAAAATGATGATGTTCAACAGATTACGACAATGTATCCGAATGAATTATGTATGTTTATAAGTTTGTTTAATCACAAAAATGAATTTGGATTATATATGTTTTAAGTTTGTTTAATCACAAAATCAATTTGCATTTGGGGTTTGGGGTTTATGTGTAGAAGAGGTTAGGAGTTTGGTTGTAGAAGAGGTTATAAGTTAAGGAAGTTTGTGGTTTGGGGATTGGGGTTTCGAGTTTAGGGATTTATTAAACCCTTTCCTCGTAAAGCCCTAGTAATAGAAAACACGGGCATAGCCGTTTCCTCGTAATGTTCTAGTAAGGTGTTACTAGGGCTTTACGAGGAAAAAAACGCGGGCATAGCTATTTCCTCGTAAAGGGTTTTCCTCGTAAAACCCTAGTACAACCATTACGAGGACCTTACGAGGAAATAAAAACACGAGCATAGATATTTCCTCGTAAGGTCCTAGTAACATTACTAGGGCTTTACGAGGAAACAAAATTCCTTATATATACTCGAGCAATCCGGTTTCTCATTTGCTAGTAACCTTCTCTAAATCCTCTAAAGGTTCTCTCTAATTCGTAGTTAGGTGATTAGATTAGAGAATTTAGATTAGGTGGTTAGTTTAGGGAATTTAGATTAGGTGGTTAGTTTAGGGAATTTAGATTAGGTGGTTAGTTTAGGTAATTTAGATTAGGTGGTTAGTTTAGGTAATTAGCTACGCTCGCAGTTGTCTTTGCTCACCGAGCATGTGACTTCTCTCACTCACCGATGTCCTCGACATTATGGCGGTTGGAAACCCGCATTTGGAGGAGATGTTGCGCTAGAGACGGGAACACAGAGAGATTCCAACCCAACAACATCCACCATCACAGTCACAGCCGGCAACCAACTATGGAGAGGATTTGCCGAGCCAGGACGACGAGTTCGTTCAGCAATTTCACGACCAGCCATCGGTAGTTTTTTATTTTTAATTGTATATTATGAATTTTTAAACTTTTGTATATTATTTAGTTATTTATAAAAATTTGTTTTTATTTTTATTTATAATTTGATTTTTTTTTTATTTTTAAAAAATAAAATAATTATATTTATAATTATTTTTTTTTAATAGGGAAAAAAAACATTTCGAAGCAAAATCTTCGTAAAGGTTTCCCAAGTAATGTCCTCGTAACTGTTCTAGTAAGTTCCTCGTAATTTATTACTACGATCTTACGAGGAAAAGCTTACTACGAGCTTACGAGGAAAGCCTACGAGGCCTTACGAGGAAAAGCTAACCACACCTTTACGAGGAAACGTTTCCTCGTAAATTCGCTAGGACCTTACGAGGAAAAGGCTTTACGATGAACGTGTTTCGAGGAATAACGAGGAAAAAATCGTCCTAGTAATGGACGAGTTTTCTTGTAGTGAAGGAGGTAAAGTTCTTGATAGTGATGATCTTCCGCTACATTGAAGGCGCATGAGAAATGGAGAGGAGAGAGAGAGAGAGGGAGGGAGAGAGAGAGAGAGAGAGAGAGAGAGAGAGAGAGAGAGAGAGAGAGAGAGAGAGAGAGAGAGAGAGAGAGAGAGAGAGAGAGGAGAGAAGGAGAGAAGAGAGAGAGAGAGAGAGAGAGAGAGAGAGAGAGAGAGTACTATGCTATGATCATACAATAGAATAGTGTACTATAATATTTAGTACTATACATGTGTAACATATTTGTTGTCCGAAAGAGAGGGAGTAAAAGAGAGATTGAGAGAGATTATGGTTGCACTGAATTTAGAGTTTGTTTCATGGAACTCTAAACCAAAGTATTCATAAAATAAGCATACAACTATTTACATAACCATGAAATTTATAGTAATACAGTTTGTTATATAACTAAAACTAAATTGATAATAAAACATACTACATATCATAGTTCATTATTTAACATGGTGTCCGATTCTTTATCTTCAAAATGTCCATGCTAACTTCTTACTTCATTGTAGATGTTGGGTTTCTCCTAATCCTTCAACGTTACCGACTCCTACTTCCAAAAAAACACACAATAAGATAAAATAAAAAAAAATCTTTCAAGTTACATATGACATAATATAACATGACATTATAACTTCATGCAAACACATTACCATGTAACAATATCATACTAACCTATTATCTAGTTCACAACCGTATCCAATGAAGGTCAGTCATAACTCTATTGCCCATGTTTATGTCCCTTACCGTGTAAATTGCCGCTTCTTTCTTCTCCATGTAAGCAATCTCACTATTTATGTCACCGCTACCTTCAAGAGCATGTTACCTAAACATGTTTAACTATACTATAAACATTTGCCTAATAGTAAATACTAGACTAGATTATACAATGTATAGCTGCGGCGATGACCAAACAATCAATAGTATTTATGGTGACAATGGTCTGCACAAGGTGAATGAATAATAGAAAGAAATAAAAAAAAAATGGGTTAGACTTGATGTGCACAATTTAGCCAATACTATATTATTTTAATAAATAAATAGTATAGAACAATCGCTTTATACCAATACTATAACAACAGCCACAATACATAGTATGTTAGAAAAGAACTTATTTACATTGTTGCTGAGAGAGGTAAATGGTGAGGATGAAAAGAAAGAAGAAGAAAAAGAACTAAGAGAAGAGAAGGTTGAGAAAGAGGATGAAGAATAAGAAACAAAGAGAAAGAGAAATCTTATACTATACTATTTCTTTGACGATAAAATAGAATAGTATGTTATTAAAACATACTAACAAAGAGCATTGTTGTTCTTCTCCAATGCAACCCAACTTCTGATTATGGGTGGTGATGAGTGCGAGACAGTGCTGGAAAAAAAGATAGTGAAAATGATGGAGTAACAAATGAGAAGAATGGAGGAAGCGAAGGAGATATAATTTACAAAGAGGAGAATGAGAATTATAACATACTATATGTGATTATAAATAGAATAGAATATATCTCACAACATTACTGTTCATCTTCCACAATTCAATCCATGTCTGATTCTTCATCACTGTCTCCAACAAAACAAAATAGAGACCTTGCATATACAATTACCAACAAACAACCGGCACGGCCACATATGTTAAGCACTTCCACCGGATCTGTAAATCAAAGTCGTGGGAGAGTTAATCACAGTTCAAAGTTTGACAAATCTGGTCGAGAGTCCGAAATTCTATTAATCCTTATGTACTTATTGTGACTATGTTATTGGTGAGTTTATAATCGCGCTGCCACAAATCTTAACTCGATGCAATAACCCTAAATTTGATTATGTAGTCAACGTTGACTCCTCTTGTCCACCGCCTCATTCTGATGTTCCCCTTTTTCTCTTCTCCAACTCAGATCACAAAAATGAAAGAGATCGGTATCGTTGCTGGTTGGAAACAATTAGTTTCTAAGAAATAGATACGACGACAATAGTGAACTCACGCGCATGTAGGGGTATTTGTTTCACTTTTCAGAATAACATATATATATATAATATAATATTATAGCCATAGACTTGCTATGTGTATTACCTTAATTTTTGCTGTGTTATGTATATGATCCCAAATTTTCCTTTATTTTTAAAGTTTGGATAATTATGTAATTACTTACTACAATTATGAAAAATATTACATAGAGCAGTTGTACTTGCATTTGATTAACACTCCGGACAATCAATAATTTAAACCATCATGGTTTTGAAAAATTATCATGTTATGAGTAGCTTTCTATTATACCCATTTCATTTGTTTTTTTAAACATATTGAACACTTTATAAGATCTACGCGATAGGATATCCCGAGAAATAATAATGTCGCCTGCAAATTGCATAGCAAAAACCCACCCAAAAGTATCCTGAAAATTTTGTTTGCAAACCAATAGTTGTGAATTAATGCTTATGGCATTGAAAATTTGGATACATTTTGTTCTTCTAAAACCTTTTAATAGATGTTTTAAAAGTCTCAAACATTCTAGTGGTTTTCTTGTTATTTAATATAAATATTTAAAAAAATGAACCCTAAATTCAAACCAATAAGATTTAAAAGACTTCCACAAACTTACACATCGTTTCCACAAAAACAATGCATTTGGAACTCTTCAGCTAAGTCAACAGAAGAAACAATTATAAACATGAATAAGGTTGGGAGGAGGGAATTAGGAGGGATATGGATTAGGGAAAAACGGTTTTTTTTTTGAACAAACCAATTAGCTAAATAAGTTTTAATGTCATTTTTTCTTTCTTGTTCAATACTCTTTAGTGTGGTTTCATTTAACCAATATTTTCCAACAATATGAGGATACATATCAAATGATATTACGAGTATGTATTGTTTTGGTAATATTAAAGATATTACCAAAATAAAAAAAGCAATATTATTATCCTATATCCAAATATTATATTTTTCATTTTAACCGGTTTTGAATAGGGAGAATTTTTTTTTACGTATATTATTAACCTATCAATTTAATAAAAAATTTTGGGCATAATTATGTTATTTAAACAGTTCTATTTATTTCCTTTGTCAGTGATATGCCTCACAAAAGAATTATAAATAAACAAATGTAATAATTGAACAATTAAGAAACTATGCGGGTCAAGTAACTGTGGGGTAAAGAACTAACAATCCGCAACGTAAACATTCGTTATAGCTTATGGGTAATTTACCTTAAACCTTTTCTGTGGAGTACCCAGTATTAGATACTCTCACCCACTACTTAGTCTTTATATATTATATTGTTTTTTTCAATTTATTATTAGTTATACAATATACTTTTTGATGTAAATAAAAAAACTAAATATGAAGTTCGATTTTTAATACCAAAACGTATTAATTTTAATGTATAATAAATTAAGAATACTAAAATACGGTATCTTATATCGTAAATGCTCATAATGAATATTTTAAAATACAAATCAAAAATCTAAAGAATATGAAAAAAATTTAGACAGTTAATATTAAATATATATTGTTAAAATTTTAATCTAATAAGTATATTATTAGATTTGTAATATTTTAGAGATTTATAAAAGGGTAATAAAATATCTGAATTTTTTAATTTATAAAAATAAACGTTGGAAAATGATCGAAGAAAAAATGAATTATA
>CAJHQP010010340.1:0-18981 GCA_905132765.1 Moricandia arvensis
CATGTTTCGCATCCACCATTCGTATCTCGTCAAGCAAAGTTTCATCAATCCATTTAAATAGATGATTCTCGGTTTTTCTCTATCACAATAAAAACAAAAATAAGTCAGTTTGTCTTTTGAATTGTAAATCTAAGTGATATAGTATGGTTTAATCTGCAACACGAAATCAAAACATGGACTTACATCTATTGCGATTTCGCATCGGTAGAATCGTCGATACCTATTCTCCGTTGTCGATGAACCAAAAGTGGTTATGCCCTCGCCACACCAACAGCTTGTAGGCACGCCATGAGTCGAGAATCTGGGAAAACGAGCAGAAGAAGTTGACGAACTTGTCATTGTGATTCATTTCAAGATTCCTAGGAATCGCCTAGAAAGAACCCTAATCCCTTTTCTCTCTACTTTAATTTCTTAAGTTTCGACAACTGAAAAGAAAATCAAGGGTTTGGGCGTGTGTGGATCCAGGTTTATGGTCGGGTTTTAAGAATTTTCGGGTGGGCCAAGTGGGTATAAACCGTAAATGGTTATACTTTGTTACACTTATATTCGCTGCTAAAATACCACACTCTAATACACTAAAATCGACATCTAAGAACTATATAAGACAAAATTCGAAAATACTATAACTTATTAATAAAAATATAACTTAATAACTATAAAAGTGCATATAACTTAATCAAAAATATAACTTAATAACTATATAACTTAATCAAAAATATTAATTCTAAATTGTTAAACGAAAAAAATTTATTCACTCTTTATGTGATTTAGGGTATGAACCCTATATGTTTTAGAATTTAGTTTAGGGTATGAATCCAAGCTAGTTTAGGATTTAGGGTATGAACCCTATATGTTAGAGTTTAGTTTAGGGTATGAACCCTATATGTTTTAGAGTTTAGTTTAGGGTATGAATCCAAGCTAGTTTAGGATTTTGGGGTATGAACTCTATATGTTTTAGAGTTTAGTTTAGGGTATGAATCCAAGCTAGTTTAGGATTTAGGGTATGAACCCTATATGTTTTAGAGTTTAGTTTAGGATATGAATACAAGCTAGTTTAGGATTTAGGGTATGATTCATAGCTAGTTTAGGATTTATGATCCTGAAGTTGTTAAAAACAGTAAAATGGTACGAAGCCAATAACTCCATAATAATAAGAGTAATGTACAAAATAACATGTCAAACCCAATCACGAAATTAACTAGAAATCTAAAACATCATCAACCGAGATCTATAGCTTTTCCTGGAGCACGCTTTGGAGCCTTGAATGTTGACATTCGGTACTGCAAGACCTCATCATTTGCTACTTCCCAGAGATCGTATGCGATCTTATGTCGGGCTTCTTGGATGTTCTCATCGTTACCAAAGAGAAGTCTAATCCAAGTACGTGGCACTCTATGAACTTTAACGCATATGCACCACAATCGCAACAATTCTTATTTAGGTCTCCCATCGGGACATAAGAGATAGTATACTGTTTCACATTGAAATCTTTCTTCCTTTCTGTTGACTGAACAACCTTGACAATTCGTGAAATGAGGATGGCAAATGCTTCCACATTCTTTGTGTTCCTCATACCCCCACAATCAAAGACCTCAACTGTCCAGTTCACAAGATTTATGCACAGAGAGATCCAGTGGTTTTTATTGACAAAAACCGGGGCGTAGAGACGGTCGACATCAACATCCCACACTAAACTTGTTCTTTATGATAGGGAAGGTCACCTCTTCCATAATCGAGAAGAATGTCATCGATTTTGTACCCTCTCTTGTTCCCCTGAAACTTCCCGTTGACTGAGATGATAGTATTACTAAACAAACAGCTCATAAAAGCCACTCGGTCTGGCTTCCATCGACGCAACGTGGTTTTCTCCTGAAACAAATACATCATGGCGTCTATGTCCTGAAAAGGACATTACATAGTTATAAGCTAAACGTCCTAAGTGTTGAAAAGCGCATAGTATAGATGTAAACTTACAAAGTTCTTGAACCAATGACCAGGCCCAATTATACGCGAACATAACTCTGAATCAAAAGTGGATGGCCCAATCTGAAGTCGACTGTAAAGAAGAAGCACTAGTGTTACAAACCAGATTCGAGAAGAACTAAAAATTACTTACTTGGGATTCAAGGACCATTCATTTAGTTTTGCCCATTTGTCATCTGGAACAAAAACCAATGCATAGTCGCTATCTTTGCAACGGACTTCTGCTGTGTCATTATCAGTCAAGAATGGAAGCTTAAAGTCCTCTTTCCGGAAAGAAGTCATAGGTGTGGAAAAATCTTCACGAACATCCGATTGCTTGTCTTGAGAAGGATCGAAATCTTTCACATTAGACTCTTGTGTAAGGTTGCCCATAGTCTTTTGTAAGTGCTCTTGGGTTTCTAAATTGGCATCTAAGGTGCCAAATATGCTCCCAAACATATCATACACTTCTGAATCCTGGTTAGAAAACACAAAACAAAAAATCAACAATTAAAACATATATATTACAACTTACATTATAACCGAAGAACAGTCCATCATCCTTACAATATTACAACCAGCCAAAAAAAAACATCATCCTTACCTTAATATTACAAATCGTACAATACATGACATAAAAAGAGATTTATTTCTTGTTTAACTTTGACTTAGACCTTGTCTTAGCGGCATTTGCAGGACCACCAGTTTGAGGATGACCTCCACTGCGTGAAGAAACAGGAGCTCAGCTGCGAGAAGGGGCATCAGCAGGAGTAGCTGCACCAGGAGTATGCACCGAAGCTGTAGCAGCACTAACAGTAGCAGTTGGAGTAGCAGTTGGAGCAGGAGCATGAGACAGACCAGGATTCTGAGATGCGAGGAGTCAAATTTGGTAAACCGGTCTTCAATTGTCTCGTGTACCTCAAGCGCTAAGGAAGTAAAAGAAGCCTTAAACATCCCATGAATGTACGACTTCATTTCCTCTTCAAGCTCTCTATATTTGTCTCCTGATCTTTGGAAAAGTAGCTTCTTCTTCCTTGACTCAACACCAGTATCATGAAACTTCTTTTTTCTCTTTCTTTGAACAGACGCAACTGCGGATTCTGTTTCTTCTTCCATTTCATTCTCAGTTGTTTCTCCAACCTCTTCTGCTTCTGTATCTTTTCATCAGAACTAGGCATGTATGGCTGTCGAGTTTCATGGTAAGCCCATACATGCTTGCTCCAATCATAGTTATTCCGGTACATGTCAATGATGAGATCGACCCTTTCATCATTCATCTCACCAACTTGTACAAACTCATCTTCAACAATAACATGTGGGAAGTTTCCGGTAGAATAAATGGATGGGAACACAAATCCCTACAAAACATAAACAAATAAACTAATTAAAGACAAACAATAAGAACAATGAAATCCAATCACATTAAAAAAGGAATCAGAACTTACCGTGGAGCTAAAATCAGACTCTAAGCTAATTATATCATCATAGGAAATCTTAGAAATTTTCTTTCCAGTTTCTGCATCTCATGCTAATGACGCCATCATCAAATTGCTGATCCAAAAGAGTACCGATGTCTGGAATAGCCTCCATCGCCCAAATCTGAAGTGCATAGGAGAATCCATCTATAACATAACTCTTCTTCGTCTGCACTTTGTCCCTAGCATCGATAATGGAACTCACCAGCATATTAAGGGAATGAAGTCCCCACGGGTATTTCCTCATTTTTTCAAAATCCATCACGAGCTTGATGTACTTGTGTGGTATCCACACCTTCTCATCCTTCGCCATAACCATACTAGCAATCACACAGAGATACACCAATCTCAGCCTATCAACATGAGACCATGTATTACACTTCTTCAGATGCACCTTCCTGATCTGTTGTAGAGATATGTTTTTTCTTTTCTTAAGCAACAGACTCCAAACCCTTTATCAGATTTCCAATCATCAATCTCCATGTCAGGCTCGTCTTCATACTTCAGACCAGTGATCGCGTAGAATTCTTGCATAGAAAATCTCAGAGGCCTCCTAGCAAAACGGAACCACAACTCATGACGCTTTGAGGTCAGAAGCTGCCTACAAACCAAGGTGTGGATCACTGTCCCAGAATAGCCAAGCTTATGATCACTAATGGCCATCACTTGAGCAAAGAGGGGATCATCCAAGACATCCGAGTACTCAGCTGGAATGGACTATTTCACCAACTGAAGGATTGTAGCTCGGCAAGTGTTGTTGACCTTTACAAGTATTTCGGTTCCTTCTTTGAAGAGGTATTTAGGCAATTGATCCATTGTCACACCTGTGAACAGTGAAACAAATACACTCAAATTAGGATTGAAGACACTCAAGCCAATAACCCGTTGTCACATAATACAAGTTAATTCCAAGTTCATTACAAAACAATTTCTTTCCAAGTTGTCTCACACATAACTAAATAGCAAAGCCGCAACCCGTTGTCTCATAATACAATATCGTAATAGATGTAAAACCTATGTCTCATAATAAAATCTCATAATACAAGTTCAATATAACATCTTTAACCCAACCTATGTCGATGACATATGAGAAACATGAACAAGTACGAAATTTTGATAACTTATCGATGACAAAAACTCTAACACAAGCCTGAAATTTAACCATAACATATGAGAAACATGAACAAGTATGAAACTTTGATAACTTATCAATGATAAAAATCAAAAAGAATGAAACTTTAATAGCAAAGCCGATGAAATTGTTATGAAAATATGTCAACACAAGCCTGAAAATTTAATAGCAAAACCGATGACAAAAATCAAAAGAATGAAACCATAAACACCCAATCATTCACAGAAACTAAATTTGCAAAGACTCAAATTAACGATACAAAGACATGCAAAAAAAAAAAATCACAAGTGCTTATACAAACCTGAAATTCTCGATTGTTTTGCTTGAACTAGAGATGAGAGTGTGTATATTGCAGAGGGCAAGACATGGGCTTCAATTTCCGGCGAGGCACGAGATTTAGAGTTGGGCGATTCACTTGAAAATGAGACGCGAGAGAAGCTAGAGGTCTCTAACACTTCGACGAAGAAGAAGAACACCACCGGAGTCTTATCGGGAAGAAGGAGCACCGGACACGACGACCTCTGACTGAACGGTGAGCAGGAGTCGATTTTCTCTCTATCGACAAAGGAGGGGTGGGTGAGAAATTAGGGTTCGAAGAAAGGGGATTTGGGGGTAAAACGATTTTGTCCCTTGTTTTTAATTAATATGTTTTTTAATTTTAAGTTTTTTTAATAATTAAAATAAAAAAAATCAATTAGTTTTAGATTAGGGACTTAATTGGGTTTATATAAAAGATTATACTAATAGGACAACTTATCAATGATATTATGGCATAAGGACAATCTATTAATTTTTCGGTTCTATATTTACAGTTTTCCCTTTTTCTTTTCTCATATTCCCTTTTTTCATTTTAGAGTATTTTTTTTTCTCTAAGCTTTTTTATTTTTACATTGTATGTGTTTCAATGAGACTAATCTAATGGTGGTAATTTAAAATTACTGATTTTGTTCCAACGGTGGAACCTAATAAAATGCTTTGACGACACCTGATCCAACGGCAAAAATAATTAAAACGTCACAGAAAATTTTATATGTATTTTTTAGCAGTGATAAAACAACTTTGCTCTTCTGATTCTCGGTACTGCAAACGTAATTGTATATGATATTGTTATTGCTAACATACTATACGATATTTTTATAACATGCTAATTTCTTTTTTCTGGAACGTTAACTTTGATAATAATTAGTTAACTTCATATATTAACCGTTAAATGTTATGTTTAGATTAGCAATTAATGTTGAATTATAAAGTGTATTATTGAGTTATTGATTTGTTTAACATGTTATAATAAAATATAACTCGATAACAAAATTTGTAACACGTTAAAAATAATATTTAATGTTAACAAATTTTGTTTCATGTTACAAACTTTGTTAACTCGCTAACATATTTTGTAGATGCTAACAAATTTGAGCATATTTACCAGAGGTGTTAACATATGTTAATAGAGGTTTAATCTGTTAAAAAATATTGCAGAAGTTTGATTAATGGTTTATTAGCTTGTAAATGGTATGATACTTAGTTAACAAGCTGGAAAATAGTGCATACAAAGGTTTGTGAGTTTATATAGTGTTGTTAAATGGTTTATCAATGTGCATTACTATTTTAATTTATTACATGTTTTGATATATTATTGTATCAAGTATCGTATAAAAGAGCATATAATAAACAATATATCAACCATTCAACAAACCATCTATCAAATAATGTGTATGCTAACCAAACATGTATCAGTTAACAAATAAGTTAACCGCTAACAATTAATCTAACACTAATATCGAATTTATAATAAATTGTAGATTCCAAAGATGTTGAGATCTTGCAATTAATTGTAACCTATGTTTTCAATCATATTTAGTACTAAATTATGGTGAAAATTGTTATAAATTCTAATGTAGTTTTAGATATATGATTGAAAGAAACGAAGCTATGACATGTATAAGAAAAACGAGTGGAGGAGAACCTCCTTAGCTCCAGGTCTAAGCTCTGGACATAGACCTATGAGATCAGTGTCAGTATCTTTCGTGTCAGAAAAACTGACACAAGCATTGTGCGCTTGTACTTTCGAGAGGGGCATTTCAGTAAAATTTAAAACCAAAATGTATGGGATGGACTTTATATGTCACTCGATGGGCAAGTTCTCAATTTCAACATCTTCTAAGGGTATTTAGCTAATTGTCCCTTAATTATTTAACGCAAAATTCTTTTTATACATCATTAATTGATTTTTTTTTTTGATCAAATACATCATTAATTGATTAGTTTCATGAAAACATGAGTTAAGTTAGACAAAATTTATCACCAGATGGTAAAATCTAATGATTACGATTAGAGATTTTGCTGCTGCATATCTAAAGTGAGAACAAGAATCAACAAGTACGTGATTGTGTACTTACGTTACCTGATATCAGATAATCTATGGATGGACCAGAGAGTTAAGAGATGTTTTACTTGAAAAATAGTCATAGGCCCATTTTAGTTTCAATTTGGGCCGGAGACGGAAAACGTCTCCGATAATCTCATGCTGTATGAAAAATAGATTTGATCGGAATCCACATCAAATAGATTTGGTCAAAAAAATTTGTCATGGTTGTCTCGTAGACAATTAATGCTACAAGTTATAGCGATATCATGTACTCAAGACAACTTTCTAAAAGAGTATATACACAATTAATAACTTGATGTACATATATAGCTGATCCCCACCATGACACGTGAGTGCAATTAAAAGTGTTGCATGTGCATGCAACGGGAAAAACACGATCAGTTTTGGAGCTGAAGTTTAGGGTTTTGACTTTATAGATGGAATGTTTTAGAAGATCGACATACATTTCACCTTCGAATTGATTGCTTCTCCTTTGGAAGGTAATTCTTGCAAGTATGGGGTTCCTCATAATTCATAAACCCATCCCTCTCTTATTTGTCTTCCACACCACATTAGTCCCAACGTGAACGTACCTTTTAATATGAGTTCCGGGATCAAAATTCTTGATTAAATGATCTTTGTAGTCGAACATACTAAGCATATTAGTTTACAAAAAAAACATACTAAGCATATAAAGGGTACGTTCACGTTGTGTATATATTTATCTTTTTGCAAAATTTTATCATGGATATCAAAACATGATAGTTTACCTAGTAACACACACATGTAGCAATTTGATTTTTTTAAGATTGAAATCCTTATTAAAACTGAAAAAAAAATATAATGTAACCGAAAACACCATACGAAAATAAAATCTGACCAACTGGGTGTTTCTGTACATAACAATAAGAAATTCATCTTTACTTTAGGTTGGTATCTAATAAGTAAATGAACAAAAAGAAAAGGAAAAGATATATAGGAAAGGAGATAAGGATAAAATTCACTTAAAGCATATTGTTGCAGAGAAAAAAAAAAGAGAGGGTTGAAAATAAAAGAAAAAGATGAAAAATTAACAAGCAGATGGAAAAAAGAGAGGATAAAAATAATTAAGGCAGAGAGGGAGAGATGATAACAGCCCTGCTCATATCCAGGTCCACTGTTCATAAAACCTGAACGTAAATACTTTCACTGACAAGTTACTTACGTTATGTGGTCCATTTTTTTGCTGCTGTCAAAATAAAAACACACTACTATTAGAAAATGTGTAGTTCGAAATTGACCAGAAATCCTCCACTTGATGTAACTGAAACTCAGTCATCCAATAGCACATCTAAAAAAGCTAAAGTATAATAAATTTGTTAGGTTTCTCGTGATGATATTTTGATCAAAACATCCAGTTGAGCATACACGTACCAAAAAATCAGAGATAATTTTAATTTCTTTGGCCATTTCTTTTCTCTGGTATCATTTGCCCCTCCGTTCTGTGCTTAACATACACTGTGATTGTGTGTGCTTGTCAGCTTTTATATAGATGATAATAAGAATCCTCTATTTTACTATTCAAATAAATTTCATTGAGATTAAACATAGAAAATATCATTTACTTATTTTATATACACTCATCTCTGTAGATAAGATGGACGATGATAAATTGGAAATAAACCCATGTTGCAAAGCGTTAATCTAGTCTCGTTTGATCTTTGTGTAGCTATAATTTCACTACAGCTAAGCTTTTCAGCATAACATGTATGAAAACCTAGTTTTGGAAGCTCCTCCTTAATGAGGCTTTAATTTCAATATTGTTCATTGTTTGGTTTGTGTTTAAGGTATAACTAGATTCTGACCCGCGCGGTTGCGCGGGATTATTTATAATTTATTTTTTTAATTACAATTTTATGATTTGATGATATTTTATAAATTTTAGTTCACTTTCAAATGGTATTTTCGGTTTGATTCATGTTCGACTGTAGTTTTTGGTGTAATAAATATATGAATCATCTAATTATTTATAAATTTAGGTATAGTTTGGACTTTCTTATTTTGGGTTTTAGTTTAATTCAAATAAACGTGTTAAAAACCAAAAAAATATCAGGTTCAAATTGAATGCGTGGATCTGACGGGAAAATGTCGTTTAGATAGAAAGCCATTTACTTATGATAATGTAAAAGAATATTTTTTTTTCATCTCAAGCAAACAAAAAAACAATGATCCAGCTTTCATGTTTGTCATGGCTTCTTTACAGAATATGTCGTTGTGCAATCCTCTTTCTGTTGGGATTTTTCTTTATTAAAAGAAAAAAAAAGCTTCAGAGAATCTAAAGTTTGACTTGAAAAATGAGAATTGTTTCTACACAAAGTTGTCTCAATAAGCAGAGATCATTCACCTATAATTCATTAGCTTTTCTACTCTTATGTTCATTGCAGAATAAAAGTTAAGGTCTTTCAGGACAATAGAATGAACACTAACCTAAAAATATTCTTGTCAAATTTTAAATAAAGTACCGTAAGTTGATATAACTCATTAGAAATAGAAAAGGACTATTACTTCCCACAGGTCAATCATGATAGGATACGTCTAGTTACATGTTGAAGGCTTTGAACACCTTCAGACCATTTCTTCTGATGAAGTTGCAACACAATTCAAATTTCCAGAGAGAATAACTAACAACATGGATATAACCCAATCTGCAAAATGCTCAAAAAGCCTATGGAGATCAGAAGCATCTTGGCAAACAACAACTTCCAATCCCTTGTATGTCACAGTCTCTCCATAGCTCTTCTTTTTCGTGTTAATAAGCTTTTTGGCGTTTTTAAACCATAGATGGTGATGCAGCAGCTATCAATTCTTCTTCTTCCTCACCCTCTGTTTTCCATATGAAATAGTGTGTATACTGAAAATTTACAAATCTAACACAAACCTTTAAATTCTGAAAACTTAAATTGAGAATCCAAACTCTATATAACATACCAATCACCAGGAGAAGGATTAAATGCTTGATCAAAGTAACCTGGACTTTTTAAGTATTTCTCTCCGGTAAATCTAATCTATTAAAACTGAAGTACAAATAAAAAATCACCCTTAAATTTACTACTTATTTACTATCAAATGCCATTAGAATATTTAATAAACCCAACAATAAATTTTATTTGTCTATAATAATGATTTTTCCTAAATCAACTTTGTAACTAAAAACACGGCAACAATAATTAAAGAAAATCTATATCAAAGATTCTTTTAATTAGGGTAAGTACTGCATAAAATCGTGATGACTTCCTATTTTATCGTTAAGAATATACACTAAATATATGATAATCATATTTCAATCATATTTCATATTTCAGTCAACTAAATGTCGCCTACATCTCTATTCCTATATATAATTCTAAGTTGCTTCCTTTTGATTCATATTTCAATCAACTAGATATTCTTTAAAGTATTCAATAAGTATAGTACTGACTCTTTTTTTTATGTTCACCTAGAGTAATGTCGGCCTTTTTAGTCTATTAAAAATATATTGTCTCTTGATCAAATGCAATATCATGCCAAGAAAATAAACATTGAAAATATAGTTAAGAAATCTTTACGGCAACACAAACAAATGGTGGAAGGTGAATAAAGTACATTTACGTGTACATTATAAGAAAAAGTAAAAATGCTATCCATCCACGGTAATTCAAACCATGATTATATTAAATTGGTAAGTTAACTATTTTATTTAAAAATTTCTTTCATTTAAATAAATAGATTAAATTTCATTGACCAGTTAAAATGGGTTAAAATTCGTAAAATATGTATTATTTTAATAAAAGAAAATAAAATTGTTAATCTATGTTAAACACTTATATCTAAAACTATGTATTATCCATATAATCTTCTAAACTCAAAAATAGCTGTGTAATTTTCCATATTGCATACTATGAATTTAATGTATCAAACTTAAATATATTAGTATGCATTAACAATTAATAGCAAAATAAAATTATAAGAAAAAACATTAATATATTAACAATTTCAAATAAAACACTAAGCAATAAGATTATCGAGTTTAACAATATATAATATTAATTAGTTATATATTTAACACGTTTACAGTTATTTCAAAGTTAAACTTTATAAAATAGAAAATTTACCCGCACGGACGTGCGGGTCGAACTCTAGTGGTACTTAAAAGGGTGAAGAACATGAGCTTCTAGGAAATGAATACTAATTTTTCTGTCAGAAAAGTCCAAAGCAAGAAACTTTTCTATAGAGAAAATTAATTAACAATGATTAGAGAAACGTAGAATATTAAGCTGAACGTACCGGAATTTGTGACAATACATAATTGCAGAATCCAAGATAAGAAATTCTGAGGAAACCACGCCAGGAGCATAAGGGAGAAGAGAAAGCCATAGCATATACACAGCTTCAGCAGTCACAAGAGATACTCTAGGATTCTCTGTAGTGGATCATCTTCAACCTTAACTATCTCAGTTTCTTATTTCCGGCAAGACCAACATAAAAGGGATACGTTTGGAAACTATCGGTTGTCCTCGGTGGAATGCATTGATCGATGGTTAAGATTTGGCTGCTCCAGCGAAAATAGCGAAGTAAGACGCTGAATATTTCTCCACCTAATCAAAATCCAAACTTTGTAAACTAATCTCGACCTTATGTTACAAAGTTGAAACCTTACCGTAGTTCATCAGAAGTCGATAATAATCACCTTCATGCTCCTACCTTCGTAACCGCCTCTTATGCTTTCGTCTATCTTTCCCTTACCGCCGCTAAAGCCACATCTACAGCCATCGGAGAATCATTTCTCCTCTTCCATATCATCGTCCTTAGTGATTATCGACCTGAAAACCTAGGAATTAAAATAATACATTTGAGTCAATTATTTATAAGATGGTATAGTTGTAGATTAGTTTAATTTAAGTAGATATCAGCAATCATAACATAGGCTATAATATAAGTAGAGTGTTTTTATATTTAGTCTTAACATTTTCAATAGGTCCAAAAAAATATGACATGATAATTTTTAAATAGGACTCTGCTTTAATATAGTAGATATTACTAAAAACAAACTTGACTGAAAAAGTGTTTCATGATATTGTTTTCCTGAAATTTTACATTTCGCGGGGATAATATTGGCTGGTGAACAAAACTCAACACTACATACAACTTGGAGAATATACAAGCATGATGATCAATTTAGTTTTAACAGGAAATAGAAATAATAAAGTTGATCTAATAAAGAAGATGTACAAAAGAACACGCTCGGACAATGATCACGAGCCAACATCTCTAACGATTATATAATATATTACTCGTTTTTTTTCTATGATGTTTTGAATATATTTTTTGTTTCAGTGTGTATAATATTTTAAAACTTTTTATGTAAAATTAGTTGTTTATGATTACTTTTTGTTTTAATCGATAACGAAAAATAAATTTTCTTAATTTGTGTGTTTATACTAAAACATCGTACATAAAAAATAGTTTCGCCAAATGGATCTACACATAAAAAATTTGTGTAGCAAGAATTCTTTTAGCTGTAGCAAGAATTCTTTTAAATATATCTATCATAATGTCTTCGCCAAATGGATCTTACAGTTGCTAATAGCATCAGATGTTCAATACCGCTCGGCTACTAAATGGACTATATAGTTCGAGAAAACAAATTCAAGCTGCTTTTCGTGTTAATTGCAAAAACACGAAATGGTCCGAATAGTTTACATATCTTAAAAAAAAAGATAACGACAGGATTAAAAAAAACACCTACAAATAAAACAATCATTAATTAAATTACATGTATATATAAAAGATCTTAAAAGTTATAGAATGGCGAATGATTTCTTGTTTTTTGATAATAATTTAAATCTCAGTTTGACACCCTTCTTCTTTATTGGTGTTCAAGGGATGTATCAAAGGAACATGATACCTACCATACTACCAAGTCCCTCATGTATTTTTTTTCTTATTTTTGTGTGTAACATAGAGATACTGTTTTTAATATATATATATATATATATATATATATATATATATGTCTGTGTGTGTGTTGTAATATACTAAAGGTAACATACTCTAAAATTTATTAAATATTGAGATATGTTTTTTTTTACTACGATATATATGCTGTATGTACAATCATTCTAAAAATAATTATGAAATTTATTTATTCCTTTTATCTCTTTTGAGGTACCCGTGATTAATCATGAGTCAAGCTCAAAATTTTGGCCTCTTTCTCCCTTTTCCTTTTGCATGTTGGGGCCTCCCATGAAACAAAGTTGTCGAAATCATATACATACCTACACTGATCTTCTTTATGTGCTACTTAATTATATTTTTCCTTACATATACGTTTTCGTTAGATCTTTCCATATCTTTTATCCAAAAACGAGTACGTTATGTTAAAAAAAAAAAAACGAAGTACGTTTTAGAAAGAACTCTTTACATAAATACAAGATACAAATATAATGGAATGGAATGGAATGGTTAAGGAAAAATACAAATATAAATAGTGCTACGTGCGTGTGTGTCCTGTCCATTAAATTAAATTAAATTTGGGAGATGGAAATGGAGATGGAGATGGAGGTTTGAGCCACGGCAGACAAGCTGTATCCTTCAGATCAGCGTTGGAATATGAACAGTATAAATAAATAAATTTGAGTTACTATTAAACATTTGCATGTGTCGACGTGATCCATAGAAATTGTAAATTGTAAATTCGTTCGTTTAATTAATTTATACTAGTAGAATATAGCTTCGGGATTTTAAAAAGCAGGATATAAGAGTATGTTTATTGCTGTATCTTAACACCATGTCTTAGATTAAATGTGATTAAAAGAATTAAACCAAAAAGAAAAAAACACAAGACGCGTTCCTTAATTAAGAGCATCAAGATTACAGTCGCTTAGGGGCATGTGTCACGCATCATTTGGTAGATGAGAGGTGGAGACCTTGTTCCGTCTCATTTCTTGCATGGTGTTTTTTTCTCTCTCGGTTTCTTTTCTTTCCGTAGGCGAAACGGCGATTTTCATCATACCCGGCGGTCACTTCTCTGTCGGTGTCTCTCGTGGACGAAGGAAGACAGTGCTCTCTATCAATTGCCTTTCCTCCATCAAAGAAACCGGCGATCTCTCTTTCGTGGTCGGTACTCTGAGGCGAAGACAAAACGGCGAATCTCCATCGGCTGCTCCGCCGAATCGAAAGGTAAAGCTGCGTTGATATGTATTTATATTTGAATATTTCGATTATGCATGTCTTAGATTGTGTTTTAATTTGAATCTCTATGTTTGAATCTTAATTTGTTTTGATATTTCATGTCTTTCTGTCTTTAGATTGATTGATCAAGATGCATGATGAAGGGGTTAAAGAACGATGAAGAAACTCGAGAGTGATGGTTCCGATTGTGCATCAAGGTAAAAGTCATCACTTTCCTCTGTTGAATTTGAAAAAAATAAGTATTTTCTGTCTTTAATTGGTTAAACCAAAGTCTTGTGATTTATGGTTGAATATATCGATTAATGTTGTCTTAGATTGGTTTCTTAATTTGAATCTCTATGTTAAGAACTTTAAGGTGTTTCGATATTTTGTGTCTTTTTGTGTTTAGATTGATTGCTCAAGAGGAATGATGAAGGTTAAGGGGCGATGAAGAAACTCGAGAGTGATGGTTCGGATTGTTCATCAAAGTAAAAGCCATCACTTTCTCTGTTGAATTTGATAAAAAAAATATGTCTTTGCTGTCTTTAATTGGTTAAAGCATTGTCTTGTGCTTTATGTTGCGATTGATGGTTAGATTTTTATTGTTTGTACGTTATGTAGACTGGAGCGTAATGAAGACCACATGACTGAAGAAGCATGTACTCTATGACCACACAAAAGAAAGCTAAACGATTGTTCATCAAGGTAAAATTATCTCTTTGGTCTGTTGTATTTAATAGAACCTTTTCTTTGCTGTCTTGAATTGGAGAAAGCATTGTTTCTGTGGTTAGTGTTAGGTTTGGTAATAAATTATTTGTTGAAGTGGTTAGTGTTAGAATATAGTTGTAATAAATAGATTTTATGGTTAGATAAAAATGAATTGTTAGATAGAAATGAATGGTGTAGATATGTTAACTCGTGTGATCAATGCTTTCATCGAAGTCTTGAGTCTTTAAAAATCTTCCCTTCTTCTCTTTCTTCAAACATTTCAAACAGTGTTCTTCTCACTTATGTTTTTCTCTCATTTTCTCACTTCTGTTCTTTATTTCTTTTTCTCTTGAGCATGTTTCGGTATGGATTCTTCTCCATCCACGCATACTTCAAAGTTTCTTGACCTACTTAACAGTCAACAAACTATTTCCTTCGTTAACTTTGAAGATTGTGTCAAACTATCTTCAAACTTTGGCCGCACTCCTGCACATCGTAAAGAAAGGGAGGAAATGGACGCCCTACGGATGATGTTCTCCTCATCAGCTTGTGGTTAAACACGAGCAAAGACCATGTAGTTGGCAACAAGCAAAAATCAGGAGCATTTTGGACACTAGTTGCGGCCTACTTCACGGCAAGTCCTTAAGTTGTTGGGTGCGAACAGAGGGAGGCTACACACTGCAAGCAGCGTTGGCACAAGATAAATGACCTCGTCTGCAAGTTTTGTTGATCCTATAAGGTTGCTACTAGAGAGAAAAGCAGTGGGCCAAAATGAGAATGATATTCTCAGATTGGCTCATCAGATTTTCTATAGCAACCACAAAAAGAAATTTACACTTGAACACGCTTGAAAGGAGCTTTGGAACGACCATAAGTAGTGTGAGAAATCTACTGCCAAGAACGAAGAAAGCTCGAAAAAAAAAATGTGAGGACGATGCAGATTCATCAAGCTCTAGAGCCAATGAATCCACCCATCCTCGGGGTGTTAAGGCTGCAAAGGCTAGTGGGAAGAAGACACTGGTAAACGAGAAAGGGTTGAATGAGTTTCAGACAATGTGGTCTATCAAACAACAAGATTTGGTCATGAAGGAACGTTTATCTAAGATGAGTCTCCTTGACAGTCTTATTGCTCAAAAAGAACCTTTAGTTGAGTATGAAGAAGCCCTCAAGAAGAAGCTAATTAATGACTTGTTGTCTAATTAGTTTAGCTCTAAGTGTAGCTGTTTTAATTTTCTTTGTTTTGTTCTTGTTATGTTGTTCTTATTATGCTACAATGTAGTTTATGGTAAAATTTTATGTGGTCTCAAAGTTTAAATGTAATCGGGTTACATGTACTTGTTGCTAAATGTTCTTGTTGTTAAATGTTCTTGTTGCTAAAATGCTCTCGGTTATGGTTGCTAAATGTTCTTGTTAATGGTTGCTAAATGTTCTTGTTGTTAATCAGTTTACATTTTCTTCTAATGCAGGTCATGGGTTTAATTCTTTCGTCAAAAGAAGGACGGTATCGGAAGGCTTGGTCTTTCTACACTTCAAAAGTGTACAACAGCGATTCGTGTGTTGGCATATGGTTCTGCGCTTGATGTAGTCGACGAATACCTCAGGCTCGGTGCAACCACCATTCAGTTATGTGTGGAAAATTTTGTGGACACAGTAATAAATTTGTTCGGCGATGAGTACCTAAGAAGACCAACACCGGATGATCTTCAACGTCTACTTTATATTGGAGAGCTTCGTGGATTTCCCGGGATGATATGAAGCATCAACTGTATGCATTGGGAGTAGAAGAATTGTCCCACCAATTGGAAAAGTCAATATTCTCGTGGTTCGGGAAAACTCACAATCGTTTTAGAGGCAGTTGCTTCATATGATCTCTGGATATTGCATGCATTTTTGGACTTCCAGGTACTTTAAATGATATTAATGTTCTTGATCGCTCACTTATTTTTGATGACATTATAAATGGTCAAGCCCCGCAAGTGAATTTCTCAGTCAATGGAAGAGAGTACCATTTAGCTTACTATCTCACCGATGGTATTTATTCAAATAGACAACTTTTATCCAATATATTCCAATCCCACAAGGGCCGAAAGCAGTTTTATTTGCGCAACGTCAAGAAGCTGTCCGAAAAGATGTCGAGCGTGCTTTCAGAGTTTTGCAAGCTCGATTTGCCATTGTTAAAAATCCACAACTTTCTTGGGATAAAGTCAAGATTTCGAGATTATTAGAGCATGTATAATACTCTATAATATGATAGTAGAAGACAAACGAAATGAATACACTCAATTTGATGTTTCGGATTCTAACAAGGAGAAGACAGCAAAAGTTCACATGTCGATCTCACCTATTCTACATATATCCATACAAATATCGCCAATAAGATGGGTGTTCGAACAAGAATTTGTGATAGACAAGCGCATCAATAACTGAAAGCTGATTTGGTTAAAATATATGGCGTAAATTTGGACATGGTTAAAACAACAAATGAGCATCGATGCCTCTTTAAATTATTATCGTTTATTTTAGTAATATTTGTTTTTATGTTTTTATTTTAAAATCTATTAAAATGTTAAGTTTGACTTTGTTTTATTTAATAAATAAATTTAAATTTTATCTAAAATTAATGTTTAAAATAAGTTTAACATTTTTATTTTATTTTTAAGAACCTTAATTAAAAAATTACCATTAAACCACTATAATTAAGTTTTCTTAACAAAGTTTCTCTTAATTTTCATAGTTAAAAATTCACTAAAACCCACTTAAAAACCATTTAAGGGTTTTACCGATAACATGCTCTAAGGGTTGACAGAAGTTCTTTCCCGACAAGAAAAAATGGTCTGCGTTAAGACAACCAATGTATAAACTTAGGTTTTATAAATGTACTACTATTAGTTAATTAATGTAACAGCATAATTACCGAACAAAGTGAGTCCAATCTTCATAGTATTATATTGCTCGGATTTTGAAAATGTCTTAGATATCTTTCAGTTTTGAGATTCGAAAACTTTTTTACTAAAGTATACATATCACTAATTTCCTTTTATGTTTATTATTATGTTTGTGAATTTTCTTATTTGAATTAATCAGGGTATTTTAAACCTATGAAATGACTCAAACTAATTTTACAAAAAGAAATGCAGTCTAAAACTTTTTCAAATTTTCAATAAAATTTAAAAACATAATTTCATATCTGCATGAACACACAAGTTTAGTGTCATGAAATTTAGTGGACAGACAAGTCTAGTGACCCATAGCTCCAATGCTTTTGTGATTTAAGTATTTTAAGATACAAAAGATAACTAGATATAAGTTTTTTTTTTTGCTAAAAATAGTGATAGATATAAGTTTCTAAACAAACAGAATTAGTGATAGCAATGTTTGGTGTTTTTTTAAAAAATATAGGAATGTTCATAACTAATTAGTCGTAAATTCAAAATTTCACCTTAAAAATCTAGCTAGTTACTAATATATGGTAAGTTTATATAATTATTTTGAAATTATGTTTTGGGTTTAAGTCACGTTTTTTTTAAAGGAAATGTTTACAAACTATTGTATTTGTTTAAATATTTCACTATAAAACTATAATCCGAAAAATATAAAGTGACAAAATTTAAACTAGGGAGTTTCTGCGCATATAAACATGTCACGTTTACTTCTAACCTATGGTAGTAAGCGCGCGACTAGAGAAATGTGGAGAAATGTTGAGAAGACCAGAGGGGTCAGAAGGAAGCTACGTAGAGATGGTGTGTACATTATTTTTTTTTGATCAAGCAGATGGTGGTGTTACATATCGCCAACAAAGGGGTGGGAAAACTGATTGGTTTTAAACGCTGTCTGAATCCTACATATCTACAATTTAAAGATGTGCTTTTATAACTCTTTCAGTTTTTTCTAACTGTTAAATTGCAGATTGTTTTTCTGTTTTTTTTTGAGAATTTTCAATTGCAGAATGTTACGCAAATGGTGCACAAAAAAAAGATTGTTACCAACGGTAACAACATATTATACATTAGATTAATTTTATACGTCGCTCACTACGAAAGTGGCCTTCTGCACATTGTCTTCGCAGATCACCGTATATTATGTATATTCTTTCTCCCAGATTATTTTCATAAAATTGATGCGCAATACATTGCAGTCTTAATAAATCTTCG
>CAJHQP010010341.1:0-18977 GCA_905132765.1 Moricandia arvensis
TATCTGTTATATATTACTTAATTTCATTTTTACCTCCACAACGTACCGGTGTGAGATTTTGTCAATAATAAGTCCTCTTAAAATGATGAAATGATGAGTATTTAGTCACTAATCTGAAATATATGTATGGATCGATGATACCATTTGGGTAGTGTCAATTATGAATCGAATTGAACTGTGTAAGTAGGGTTCTAATATATGCCTTGTTAGTGGTAAGTACACATAATAAATTACACAAGAAACAAATGTAAATTACTCCATGATTGTTACAACAGATAGGGTAAGAAGGATCATAAAATGAATCATCTTTTGCCCCATTTTTGATATTGTTTCCTTGGCATGTTTTCTTTCCGCAATTCCAGTCATTGTTTTTTTTTTTTTTTTGTAAACACTCATGTTCGTTTTTGTTGACTTTATAACATTTGTTTGTTCAGTTTCAAGTATGGACCATATCCTAGTTTTATGAATTAATTATATATTATAAGGGAGTTTGATGTCGAAAGGCCTGTGAAAGAGTTCGGAGTCCAAAAGGGTCGTCTCCTATCTTTGTTTTGAAAGGGTTGTTCGCAACATTTGAATTTTGATATTTTTATGATAGTTTTTGTTGTTTATGTTCCCATAATCAAAAGTATCTCTGATACATGAATAAATATATCTTTCTGTGTTATGCGCAGTCTTTTATATAAAAACGGGTCTAGATGTTGAATTATGGACCCTAAATGTTTTCTTAACTAGATTTTAGATTCTAAAATAATATCTGGATAAGATGAGTAGTAAGATAAGACTGAAAAGAATAGCTTTGCATAATATTTTTGAGGTGAATTTTTCAATCTCCAACCAATCATATAAATTTACTGTAGATAGTCACTTACCACGTAATGTACTAATGCAAATGGATTATCCATACCCAGGCCGCTTCCAGGATATAACGTTTCTCAACTTAATTATGTTCAGAAACTCCACAAACTAAATATGATTGATCATCAAGAAGCAAATAAATCCATAAATCATGATTTCACCATTTCTTTTTTATTTATAAAACGATCATGATTTAACCATTTTCTATCACCCAAAACTACAAACACGTGCGCTTGACGTAATCAATAGACAACAAGGCCTCGTTAGCAAGTCTCTCCAACATGTTGCTTCTCGCAAGAGTAGAGAAAAGCAACCAACCACTCGTCACAACCACAAACCCAACCGTAAGCAGCCGCGACAATGCTGGACTCAACCTCCACTGTCGCACAAACTCCATCCTCTTCACAGCTACCTCGACGGCAGTGCAAACTCCATGTAACACAAAGAAGCAAGCCACTTCTCCTGTAGGCATCTCAAAGGTTAAAGCGAAGAAGAACACCTCGTGAGCTACACCAGAGGCAGTGAACGTTGCCAAAACCGCCAAAAATGTACCCGAATCGGAGCTCATTCTGCCTCTACAAAACTGCCGCACAGGGAAGTATATAGCCGGCCTAAGGATTGCCGGGACCATAAGGTTCCACCGACGACCCCAAAAGTCTTGAAGAGAGGTGGCTAAGTATGGTTCATTGGCTTGCGGCTCTAGATCGCACCCAAGAATGATAAACACGAAAAGTTTGACAAGCATCAAAACAATGTCTAGCTCCAAGTATACGTGCAGAGCATAGAGAACCAACACCATAACTGGAGACATGTACTGTTTATATTCATACATATGTAACACCACACCAAATATAGCAACTTTAATTGGGAAAACCCATTTGGGGATTTGATTTTTAGGGTTAGGGTTTCGTTGAGCCTTGATGGGCAAGCAAGTGAAGCAGATGAATCGGAAGATAGAGACCCTTTATCAAAAGAGAAGAGGAGGAGTTTTGCATTAGCGAGACATGATAGGAAAATAGATATGCAACTAGAGAGATGAGAGAAGTGAAAAAACAGAGGAAGAACTTGAAAGAAAACACAAACGGGAACAACGGAGATTAACCTAAAGATTCCAGGTTTGATTCTGGATGATATGTAGTAACAGTAAGATACAGAGATTACTGCAAGAACCCATACTATGACAAAACCTATGACTTCTCCTTCCATCTCTCGGATCTTTTTTTTTTCCTTCTGCGCCGCTGAGTTTCTTGCGATCACTGTGGCTTAACGTAGTGGTTGCGTGTATAAGAAGTAATCATAATGGATTAAACAAGAACCGAATATATAATTAGGGCATGTGGATTACAGCTACACAATAGAACAAGATTCGGAAAACAGATCAGCTTGTGACCTATCACTTGTGTGATTTGATTGTTTCGTTTCTTTTACTCCGTTAGCACTTAGCGTACCGTAGCCAAAAGTAAATAATACACGTTGACTTTATAACACTTGTTAGGGCATCCGCAACGGCCAAAAAACTCGGATCCTTAGCCTCGGGTCCTTCACTTTTCGACCTTTTTTAATATTATCTGACCGCGAGACTTATGGATCGATCCGTGTTTAAGGCTTCGAAGGAGCGACTCCTTATCGACGTGGAGAGCTTCTATTGGCTGGGGAATTAATCTATCTACGCGTAGAAAAAAAAACCCGTCATTTGTCGTCGAATCTGAAAAAAATTCCTCTGGCAATAGAAGAGGCGACATAGTTCTCCCGAGAGAATCGAGGTAAATCGAGTCTTATTCTTGTCGATTTATGGTAGTAGAGTCTCGTGCATGATGATTTCTTCGCGTTTAGGATTGGTGTTTCGGTTTTAAATCGCAATCGAGATCAATCGTTCGTAGTTAAGGTTTCGAAGAGTAGGGTTTCAATCGATTTGGGGGAAAATGAGTCTGTTGTCTCGGGTTTTGTAAACCTTTGGGGTTCTATCTAGGTTTTGTTGTTCTATTGTTTCTGATGTATTGTTCTGTTGCTGTTATATTGTTGCAGTTATATCGTTCTGCTGCAGTTATATTAATAGTCCCCTTTGTGAATTTTGTAGGTGAAAACATGGGGCACGATTACAGTTACAGTCAGCCTTCATCGTCTGAGGAGTACGACATAGGCTTCGCGTGCCTTCTTCAAGGAGAAGCTGATGCTGAGAGTAGCAACAACAATGCGGAGGTGGTTCAGTACCCACCACAACCAGAATGCGATGATGGAGTCCCTCGGAGATGCTACTGTGGGGCTGAACCAGTTGTTGCACGGCTTACACCTCAAAAGACCCAGGGAGGAGGTACTTCTTGTGTGAGAACGTCGACGATGGTGAATGCCATATATGGAAGTGGGTAGATGAGGCGGTTCTGGAAGAGTTGAGTGACATTCAGAGAGAAGCTAGGCTGGTGAAGGATCAGTGTAATGAGATGTCGCAGAAGCTGGCTAGGGTGGAGAAGACTGTCTCAGAGATTGATAAGAAGCAATATGTGGTTACAAATGGCTTGGTCTTGGGGTTTGTGTGCTCGGAACTCTTCTAGTTTGCGTAGGAGTGGTGTTCTCAGCGTACTTGTGGTTAGTTTTTCTCTCTTTCTGCTTCTCATTACATTGTATGCATTATAAAAACTAGTGACTGTGTTCGTTGTTGTGTGATCAGTCTTGGTGGTCGTAGCAACGCGAGTCTCTGACCTCGACAGTCTTATAACAAGGTACTTTACCTTGCTCTTTGAACTATATACTATAAACTATAAACTTGTAACTTTATAATAAGTATTTAACTGTTAAACTATAAACTATAAACTATAAACTATGAAGTATGAACTATAAACTTTAAACTTTATAAGTAATAAACTGTTACACTTGAAAACTTTTAAAACATTTAAACTTTAAAACATTTTAAACTTTAAAAACTACAACCATAAATGCTCCTGAATTGCTTTTAACGTTCCTAACCATAAGTCCATTGAGTTGATAGGTTGTTTAATGTTGCTTAGTCTAATAAATTACCTACGCGGATGCAATTCACTTCTGGTAAAGCAAGTGCATTAGTTGCTACCTTCCCAACTCCTCTGAGTTGATAGATTTAAATGTTAGTTAGGTTTAGGTCGCTTACTTAAGACTCTGTGGTGCTTGTAGAGTGACACAGAGTATTCGAGAACCATGGAAACCACTACAAACTTCACTAACCTACTCAACAGCCAAACCACAATTAACCTTGACTCTCCTGGCCTTGATTCTCCCGAACCCGGTTGGTTAAGTACCCAACCTCAGCCTCATGAAGAGGCTGCCGTCAAGGAGAGGAGGCACTGGTCTCCCACAGAGGATATAATCCTTTTCGGGGCTTGGCTTAACACAAGCAAAGACCCTGTGGTGAGCAACCAGCAGAAGGCAAACAGGTTCTAGAAGAGGATCCACGACTACTACAATGCCAGCCCTCTCCTCGTCGGGACAACACCCAGAGAGCTCGTAGGCTGCAAGCAGCGATGGGGTAGAATAAATGATCAAGTTTGCAAATTCATAGGCTGTTATGAGGCGGCTCTACGGGAGCAGAGAAGTGGACAGAACGATGATGATGTCATGAAAGCAGCTCTCCAGATCTTTAAAAATGACTACGGTACCAAGTTTGGTCTAGAACATGCCTGGAGGGAGCTTAGGCATGATAGTAAATGGTGCTCCACGTTGCAGGCTAAGGAAACCGTCAAGGATAAGCGGAAACAAGTTGCGGAAGAAGTTGATCAACCAGGAGAGTCCCAAGGTCGACCAATAGGCCTTAAGGCTGTCAAAGCAGCTATTAAGAGGAAGAAGAATGGTAAAGAAGAGGAACTGTCTAAGTTACACGATTTGTTCGAACTGAAAGAGAAACTCTCAAAGCAGAAATTGCTTGATCGTTTGCTTGCCATGCGTGAGCCACTGTCAGAGATGGAAACATCTCTTAAGCTCAAGCTTATGTCTGACATGTTATGAAGTGTAATGCTTGCCGTCTAAGGTATTGGTCTTGTGCTATACGTATGCTAGTAGGCTAGGTCTTCTGTTATACGTTTAGTAATAGCTTAGGTAATGGCTTTGGTCTTGTTATTATACTTATTCTAATACATATGTCTGTTATCTTATTTGTTGTAGGTTCAACACATGTGAAATATGTTTGTATGCAGGTTCATTCACGGGTGCATTGGAGTAAAGCAAGTATTTTTCTCTATAGGACCAATTGTTTGCTCACAGGTGCATTTGGAGATGTGCATGTGGTTTGCTCACGGGTTCTTCTGTTTAACTTGCCCTCTATATATGCTGTAGTCTCTCTTTGTTTACTTTTCATGACTGAAACTTTGTAACCTTTAAATTTAATGTACTCGTTCTATCTCTCCCTCTCAAACTTTGTAACCGGATAATTTGGTGTTTAATCGAAGCCATTTTAATGTTCAACTATTACAAGAGCAGGTACCATTTTAAGTTCAAGCTCTATTATAAGTTCAAGTTATATTTTACATTCAAGTTATACACTTAGTCATTGTAGTCAAGTTCTACACTTAGTCATTGTAGTCAACTATCATTAAAGTGTAAGCTCTATACTTAGTCATTGTAGCCATTCCAAAAATGTTACTAAAATGTTACAAAAAATGTTACTAAAATGTTACAAAAAATGTTACTAAATAACATGATTTTAGAATGTTACTAAACAAAATGTTACTATATTTTGATAAACAGTCTTGATATTTTTGTTTCAGAGAGGGATAACCAAAATGTCATCATCTTCATCTGATGAACTCGACCAAAGATTGGACGAAATTTTTGACGATGTCGTAGAAGAAACATTCGACTGGATTGTGGAGTCCCAATCCAATAATACAAAAAACGTGCTCATATAGAACGAAACCGCGAAGAGGGACACGAACGTTTGTGGAATGACTACTTCAGCGACGTTCTGACATTTCCGCCATATCTATTCAGACGTCGTTTCCACATGAACAAGGAATTATTCTTGCATATTGTCAATCGCCTCTCAGAGAACGTTCCTTTCTTTCGACAAAGAAGAGATGCAACCGGTCGGTTAGGACTTTCTCCACTACAAAAATGTACGGCTGCAATTCGTCTTCTTGCTTATGGTTCAGCGGCTGACGCGGTTGACGAATATTTCCGCCTAGGTGAATCCACGGCTCTTTCATGTTTACACCATTTCACTGAAGCAATAATATGGTTATTTGGAGATGAGTATCTACGCAGACCCACATCGGAGGATCTCCAACGACTACTCGATGTCGGAGAGATACGCGGGTTTCCTGGAATTATAGGAAGCATTGACTGTATGCATTGGGAATGGAAAAATTGCCCAACCGCTTGGAAAGGACAGTATACCCGTGGATCAAGAAAACCGACAATTGTCTTGGAGGCTATAGCTTCACACGATCTTTGGATATGGCACGCTTTTTTTGGTCCTCCAGGTACTTTAAACGATATTAATGTCCTCGATCGGTCTCCGGTTTTTTGATGACATTTTACAAGGTCGAGCTCCACGGGTACAGTACGTGGTCAATGGACACATGTATAATTTGGCGTACTACCTCACTAACGGTATATATCCCAAATGGTCAACATTTATCCAATCTATCCCACTCCCTCAAGGTCCTAAAGCAGAGTTATTTGCTAAAGTTCAAGAATCAACCAGAAAAGATGTGGAACGGGCTTTTGGAATATTGCAAGCTCGATTTGCGATCGTCAAAACCCGGCTCTTACATTGGACAAGGAAAAGATTGGCCACATTATGAGAGCATGTATCATACTACACAATATGATTGTCGAAAATGAACGAGATCGTCACACTCAGTACGATACATCTGAATTTGAGGAAGGGGAGTCCTCCAGAAGTTCACAGGTGGATATGTCTTATACTACCAACCGTTCTAATCTTAGTAATGTGCTTGGCACGCGAAATTGTGTTCGCGATCGACGTGTTCATGAACAATTGAAAGACGATTTGGTCAAAAACATTTGGATCAAATTTGGTGATCAACCTTAATAATTATTTTTTTTATTCAATTATTAATAATTATTGTATCTTTTTATTCAATTATGCAATTTAAATAAATTTAAATTTCAAATGTTTTACATTTTTGTAAGGACCCCAAATGGAGTCCACCACTAAGAAAGATATTTATGATATGGATCTTTCACTATTCAAAACACAATTAAAAAAATAAATAAATAAAGAAAATGTTTAAGGACCCGAATAGGGTCCAACCGTTGCGGATGCCCTTATGTTTAAGTGTAGACCATACTTAAGCTTATGTATGAAATAATTACAAATTTTAGAAATGAGGGCTGTATGTGATTCGTAGTTCTAAATCCAAAGCTCAAAAAAATATGCTACCTTTCTATCATCGAGTCTGGTCATTACAGTGGAATAAATATAATTTTTCATGGTTTGAACTCTGGGGGAATGCTATCGATGATTCATGAGAAAAAGTTGTATTTGGTTTAACAAACTGCGAATCAAGATCCTGATTCAAATACCTTTTGAAGACTAAGTAACGTTAAGTGTTGCTTATTTAACACTCGTAATAAATGTCCCCAAGAAGATTAATAACTTCTGCTTAACGCAATCAACAAACATCTATAATAGATGATCAGTTAGATGATTCATAGACCAGACCCGTTTCTCCAACTGGACATTTATAATAGATGATCTACTTAAAAAACTAATCATCATGATTATTATTCTGAAATTCCACAGAGTAATATGATTTGATAATCCCGAAGAAAATACACATATATCCATGAATCATGACCCAAAAGTAAAAAGCTTGTCCTTGACAAAATCAATGTACGATTAGGCTTCGTTAGGGAATCTAATGAACATGCAACTTATTATAATTAAGAGGGAAAAACAACCAACCACTCGTCAAAACTATACTACTAACAGTGTTGAGAAACAAATGCAAATTAACTACGAAGAGAAAAAAATACAATTGAGGTAAATACTTGTTTAGGTTTGTATATTTACAATCATTAAACATGTATTTATACTAATTTTAAAACTCGATATTATTTTTCTTTAAGAAGACATTTTTATTTACTAAAAGACATTTTGTAGTATCTAAAAGACATTTACCGATACACTGAGATTTAAATCACTTCCAAAATCAGATAAGCAAGTCGTGAAACTATTGGACTCATCTTCCACCGCCGCACAAACGTCATCTACTTCACCGCTACTTCTGCCGCTGTGCAAATAACACAAAGAACCACGTGACCTCGCGTGTGGGTATCTCGCGGATAACCTTAAAGAAGACGTTTCTAGGATATAACGTAAGTCTTGTTCTAAGTTTTTACACACAAATTAAGAAAACATTTAATTTTGCATATTTTTAAAATAAAAACATCATTATCTATAAACGTAATCACATTTCAACCTATAAAAAAATATAATAGTATATAAAATTAATAAATTTTGCATTAAAATTATACAACGGCATTTATTTTGAACGAAAATTTTACTCTACAATGACGTCTAAATTGAAACAAATATAGTATTCAGAATCTCAACAAGCATATATGATTGATAATAAAGAAGCACATAAATCCATAAATCATGATTGAACAATTTATTATAACTTAAAAAACGTGCGCTTGAAGAACTCAATGGACAACAAGGCCTCGTTAGCAAGTCTCTCAAGCATGTCGCTTCTTGCAAAAGTAGGGAAAAGTAGCCAACCACAAGTCACAAAGACAAACCCCACTGTAAGAAGCCGCGACAATGCTGGATTCAATCTCCACCGCTGCGCAAACTCCGTCCTCTTCACAGCTATCTCAGCGGCAGTGCAAACTCCATGTAACACAAAGAAACAAGTCACTTCTCCTCTAGGCATCTCAAAGGTTAAAGTGTAGAAGAACACCTCGTGAGCTACACCAGAGACAGTGAACGTGGCCAAAACCGCCAAAAAACTAGCACAATCGGAACTCATTAAGACTCTACAAATCTGCCGCACAGGGACGTATATGCCCGGCCGAAGGATTGCCGTCATCATAAGGTTCCACCGGCGACTCCAGAAGTCATGAAGAGAGGTGGCTAAGTATGGTTCATTGAACTGCGGCTCCAGATCGCATCCAAGTGTTAGAAAAACCAAATGTTTGACAAGGGTAAAGACAACTTCTAGCTCCAAGTACATATGTGTAGCATAGAAAAACAATAGCACAACTGGAGACATATATTTTTGTAATCATAAATATGTAACACCACACCAATTATGACAACTTTTATGGGTAAACCCCATTTGGGGAACTGAATTTTAGGATTAGGGTTTTGTTGAGGCTTGATGGGCAAGCAAGTGAAGCAGATGAATCGGAAGACACTTGGGGGAAGTGGGGAAAGAGAACCTTGATCGAAGAGAAGAGTATGAGTTTTGAAGTAGCCATTCATGAAAGGAAAATAGATATGGAACAAGAGATATGAAGAGTAGAGAAATGTAGAGGAAGAACATGAAAGAAGCATAAACTGGAAGAACAGAGATTAGCCTACAAACTCCAGGTTTGATTCTGGATGATATGTAGTAACAGTAAGATACAGAGATTACTGCAAGAACCCATGCTATGACGAAACCTATGAGTTCTCCATCCATATCTCAGATCTTTTGTTTTTTTTTGCGTTGCTGAGTTCTTGCAATCACTAAGGCTTTAACTTAATGGTTGCGTCTGCAAGAAGCAATCAGAATTAATTAGGGCATGTGGTTTCACAGCTGTACAAGTGAACAGGATTCTGAAAACAGATCAACTTGTGACCTATTTCTTCTTAATTAGGTTACTTCTAGGCTGAGCAAAATATCCGGACCCGAAGAACCAACCTGAAAATCAGGGTCCCGAACCCGATCGGACTCGGGGTAAATAATCTAATGGATCTTCAATTGCTATATCCGAAGAAATGGTATCAAACCCCATCCGAACCGAGCATCGAATGAATATCTGAAGATATCTGAAATGTAAATATGTATCTTAAAATATTAATTATAATTATACTTATAATTAGTTGAATAATCAAAATTAAAATTATAAATTAAATATATTAATTATTTCAATAATTTTGTGTATTCAGATAAAATATGATTTGTTTGGATAGAATACTTAGACAAAACTGTGTTAAATGAGTATTTTGGTTATTTTTTTGTACTTTTAAGTAGTTTGGATACAAAATACCCGAAATAAATCGGGTAATATATATGATTACTTTGGATACAAATAACCGAACATGTTTCAGATACATTTGTTATTCGGTTATTTTCAGGTTCCTAATTATAAGAACCGAACCCACCCAGAATCGGGAGACCCCGACTCAAACCCGATTCGAAATTTTGTAATACCCGAATGGGATCTAATTTCAAAATCTAAAAACCTAAAACCCAAAAAAAACAATCCGTACCCGAATGGATACCCAAGTGCCCAGTCCTAGTTACTTCCTTTGTGCATTTCACTTGTGCGATTTCAGTCACTGTTTCGTTTCTTTTAATCAAATGGCACATTCCATTGGCAATTTAGAGTACGCTAAAAAGTAAATAATACATATTAATTTTATAACAGTGTTCCTGTCTAAGCGTAGGCCATACTTAAAGCTAACTAGCTAAGTATGAAATAATTATCAATATTAGAAATGAATTTGATCTCATAAAGTGTCACATCCCGGCTTGCCAGTATATGATTGTAGGCTTGAATAGTTCATTAGACGTTAATGTTACAGAATATATAGTAGTTACAGAGATTCTTAGGTTAGAGATAATTACAAATATAACCTTTACTAACATATCTCCTATACACCCCCTCAAGATGGAGGTACTTGAGTGACTTCAATCTTGTCCATGATCTCCGTGAACCGAAGGCGTGTAAGAGATTTTGTCAGGGCATCAGCAAGCTGGTCTTTGGTGGATAAGTGAGAGACACGCAGAGCTCCAGTTTGTACGTTGTCGCGAATGAAGTGGAAGTCCAGGGCAATATGTTCATCCGAGAGTGGAAAGATGGGATTTGCAGCAAGGTGGGTGGCGCCGATGTTGTCGCAGTAGATGACCGGTGTCTCTGTAAGGTAACGCCAAGTTCAGAGAAGTAAGGAGCATACCCAGCGAAGTTCTGATACAGTTTGCGACGGCGCGATACTCCGCCTCAGTAGAGAAACGTGCTTACCCGTTTTGCTTCTTGGAAGACCAGAGATGGGATTCTCACAGGTAGACCACGTAGCAGTATGGAAAGTAATCATCGATGTCCCCAGCCCAATCTGCGTCGAGTAGCGTGTAAGGTTGTGGAGAGTCGGCTCGTATAAGATTCCCAAACTGAAGTGCCAACCAGATAGTGTAAAATTCTTTTATTGATTGCCAGTGAATGTCCATAGGTCCATGCATGAATTGAGATAGCCGGTTTACAGCGTATGCAATGTCCGTCGCGTGAAGCGAGGTACTGTAGGCTGCCCAAGAACCATTGTACTCACTTGGATTGATGAGAGGTTCCCGAGGTGAGTGAGAGCTTAGGGATGGTGACATCGCTGGAAACTGCGAGCATCGAGCATGTTTGTGCGCTTGAGGAGATCGAGCACATATTCCTCTGCATCAGATGAGACCTTGGAGTTCTGTAGCTCGATGCAAGAAAATAACTCATTTCACCAAGTCTTTTAGTAGAGAACGAATGCAAGAGTAGCAAGAAAGCGTTGAAGAGGCTGTTGTTGTTACTAATATCAGCATGTCGTCAACATAGACAGAACATACAGGATATCTGTGCCGTTCGATAGACAATATGATGTATCAGCAGAATTATGAAAAACCTTGCGTACAAGGAAGCACGAAGTTCCTGGTACGAGCTCGCGAGCTGCTTTAGACCATATAGAGCTTTGCGTATCAGCATACATGGTGGATATCCTGTCGACGATCCTGGGCGTTGGGTAACATAACTTCATCGTCAGGTGCTGAAGAAGCAGTTTACGTCAATTTAGTAAGCACCATTGTAACCGCACGTGAAGGACAGTACGAACAGTCGTGACTTTATCACCAGATAAGTTTCGTGAATCATGACCATGCCTTGATGAATCCTTTCGCAACCAGACGAGCTGTACCTGTCATTGACGTTAGAAATTAATAGTAAATACCCACTTACAGCCAACAAATTTTGACTCGATCAGGTGTACTAGCTCAGAAGTGCCATTTCGATGAGCATATTCCATCACACATCGTTTGCCCAATTGATCCGGAGCGCCTCAGCCACAGTTTAGGGATAAACGGTTTGAGTGAGTAGTGTGACTGTTAAAGAGAATCGGGTGTTCGTTTGTAAATATTATTTTTGGAACGGTGCGCATGGATGGTGGTTTGGTGTTGTTGTGTGGGTTGAGAAGCTAGGGAATGATATGTGTTAGTTAGAGTTTGGCGTTGGTGTGGAGTAGGTATGAGTTGAGGCAAGGATCAATGTTAGGGTTTATGGTGTATCAGTGAGAAGGGGTTTATGTGTATCAGTGGAGAGCGTTTATGGAGCTTGTGGCTGAGCTGAGGGAGGTGACAGGCGTCGAGTGATGTGAGGAGAAGTTGCTGCTGAGATGAGTCTGGTGCTGTTGGTGGTTGAAAGTCTGAGCAGAGGCATTGTCGGAGCTGTAGAGAGTGGCCGATTGGTACAACTGTATGATAGCAGCACACTGTTGTGCGTTCATTGTCTTCTTCGGCTACCAGCTTCGTTTCACCATAGCAAAGGGAACTTTTCTCATCAAAGGTAACATGACGGGACGTGTAGATACGCCATTTGTCGATGCAGGCATAAGTACGCACTCTGCGTCAAGGAGTAGCCAATAAAACACACAAGCTGTAGAACGGTTGTCAAGCTGTGAATGTGTGTACGACGGAGACACGGTAACACTCACACCCGTAGATTCGCAGCCAAGTAGTAGTGACCAACAGCTTCGCATATGGTACTCATACCAAGAACCAATTATCACTGTAATGAGATTACAAGGCGGCGGAAAAGCATAACCAATAACATTCGGTCCAAGAGACTCTGCGACGGATATGTCTGCGGCCTAAGTGCTGGGCTCAATGTTCAGTGTGTGATCATCTCGGCCAAACTTTCAAGCAGAAACTCCCCGTGTCAGAACATCCGACGGTCCTAACTGGCAACCAACCGAAGACATGAAGCACGACCTGAGACTACTAGAAACCCCTATTCTAACAATCCACAACACAATAACGCCTCCACAAATACGAGGACCACAATCACCCCAAACAAAGAGTGAGGATTCTCCCAGGACCAACGACCTTCTGTACACGAAGGCGAGCCCATTACCGCAGCACTAAAGAAGACTGATATGCATCAGTCTCCGTAACTATGATATTCTCAATGGACCTCAGAGTAGTCGTGTCCCTCAATCTGGATCACCACTATAATCTCATCCACAACTACAAACTCATCACTCAACAATCTCAACAAGCAATGATCACTACCTATATACATCGATGCGCCTGGTCCGCTATAGCGGCAATGCCCAGCTCGTCTAATAAATGTCAAGACTCAACGAAGTCCAAGAACGACATACATGAGTCTTGTAAATAATATGGCTGACACACTATTCAATACAACGATCCCAACAACCCAATCGACCATCAAAAATAACCACTCCACAGATTAGAATACTATTATCCATGACTATATACCATAACAATCAGACCAGCTGATCCAGTGATCAGACGGGAACCCAGGGCAAGAAAGAACCAAAAAAAAAAAAATGAAGAAAATAATCCAAAACTATATACTATGAAGGCTCATACATAATATGTACTAATAGTCAAAAGAATACAAAATATATACAAACAAAAAAACAAAATAACCTACACCGAAAAAAAACGAAGCGACCAATAACGTAAACCGGCGATAAGCTAGACATAAGACTCATGTGGAACGCCGCCGGTCCGCGTACACACAGCCACTCTGCCCCATCTATACAACCGCGCCTTTGAGCACCGATCACTCTTCCTCACATGCCCGCTCTCGCCCTGATGCGATCATCTAGGTACCACCAAGATTGTGAAATCAAAGAATCCCCTTTTCCTGCCCTAGGGCGATTTTAAAATCTAAATAGAGGGTCATACCTGATTTTTGATGGAAAAAAATGATTGGTTGCAATAGAAAGAGCTGAAAAACTAATGAGATTAGCACAAAAATTTCTAAAAATCGAAACAAGTAATGATGGGAAATCGTTCTTGGTGTGCTTGAGAGAGTTTGAGCAGGGAAGGAGATGAAAGTGGGGTTTTTTTGATCCAAGAATCGCCGAGTTGAGGTTTATGACGGAGTGCATTTTCCGGTTCAATATGAGTGAAACGTAAACCGGCCAGATCTTGAGCGCGCGAGGTCATCGACCGGATTCCCATTTAAACCGGATCGACGATCTTGTGGTCAGATCGACCGTTCTCACCATGTTCGGATCGACCGATCTATGACTCTGGTTTCCATCGATTCGATTGGGATAACCCGATCGATCGATTACTTTTTTATTTCTTGATCGTCTCGCCCAAATCTTGGATCGATCGATCCATTTTTCTTTTTTAAAACCAAACGACTCGGATTTCTGGTCCCCCCAAGATCGGTCGATCTGATTCCTGTGCGTGGTGGATCGGAACTCGATCTATGTCAATCTCGTGCAGGACAGTACAGCTGAGATACCCAATCTAAAACACACACTACAAGAAATCAAAATCACCACAATAAATAAGGAAATACAAAAGAAAAGAACAATACAACCCTAGTGGTTGCCTCCCATTTCAGCGCTTGTTTAAAGTCGCGAGCGCGTGACTGCTTTTTTGTTTAATGACTTAAGGCGGAGCAGCATGTTCCCGCTTGTAAAGCGAAATGTACCGGTTCTTCTTCGGGTATATGCTCTGGTGAGAGTAGGCCCAGTCTCTGCCCATTACACCGTGAATCTCCTTCCGTCATCTTCCCAGAACAAACCGCGCTCCGTAGGCGTCTAACTTCAGCGATGGTGAGAAGGGACCAGCCACAACGATGAACTTTAGTTCCCAGAAACTAACTGAGCCTCGAATATGAAAGAAGGGACGCTGATATCCCCACAGCGAAGTTTCGCCGGAATTTATTTTCTTGTCATGCCACGACCCTTAGTCCTGTTCTTGATGACTCATCTAGGAAATCTTAGGAGAATTACATTTTCATAGGCATTTAAACGAATCTCGTCCATTCGTTCAACTGAACCATTCTCCTTTCTGCTGCGGATTTAATGTCGAAGTTCATCAACTCGTCGCCCCAAAACCTTACCGCTTGTACTCCAGTTCCACAGGTAAGTGCAGGGACTTTCGCATATATGAGGATTGAACAGAGGTGGGTCGCCCAACATGAGTCATATGTAGGCGGTTCTAATACGCCCATAAGGCGTCAAATCGAAGCTTCTAGGGTAGCCCAGTCTTTCGGCTCGTTTGCCGCTACAGTTTTTCTCCAGGATCCTTTGCATCATCTCGGTTCGATATTTCCAACCCTGCCCACTCGTCTGAGGATGATAACGGCTGAGCTACCTTATGCTTTACTCCTGTTTCTTTTTAGCCAGGTGTTTTCGAACACTTATTGATGAAGTGAGATCCTCCATCGCGATAACCACTCTCGGATTCCATCCGGAAATATCACTGTTTGAACATTTTCCTGCAACACCAGCGTCATTTGTTGGACTGGCCCAGTGCCTCCACCCACTTGGAAACGTAAATCCACAGAACCAAGATGTATTGATTCCATAAGAAGATAGGAAAGGTCCCATGAAATCAATTCCCCATACGTCGAAAATCTCAAATCTCAAGAATAAAATCTAGGCATTCTGTCTTTGCTGATATTACCCTTCCGCTGACATGCTGCAGCTTGAGACAATTTGTGGCACTCGAAGAGTGTGGGCCACCCAGTAACCAGCCGCAAGACCTTGAAAACTGTCTTGAATGTCGCAAATGGCCAGCTACTCTGAACATCACTTCGGCCAGTGGAAAGAATCGCCTATCGCATCTACCATTCATTCCTACGAAATCACTCTCTGATAAACCATTCCAACCGAACATCTCTTGCTAGAAGGAATGGTACATCCCAGTATGTGGTTCAGTTCTCTTATTAAGAAACTTACATTATCTCATACGACTAATCCCTCAATTCGTGGGTCAATTCTCAGAACATAAAGTACGTTTAGCAAACTCCGGCAAACTCGATGGCATATCTACCTGAACCTGTCTCCATGACACAGCATCAGCTTGATCCAAATATTCTTCACTCAGCAAGTAATCACGTAAGTTCTTCGTAGACATCATCCAAGCCTGTTCAGCTATCCCCACTCTACATTCGGAAAATATCTGCTATCCGTTTTCAAGTCCCTTATTGTCTGCCTCAATGTCAATTCCTGCGAAGAAGGATCCACTCAGAAGCTGGTTAGCATCTTCTTTTTCATCAAGTACTTCAGTGCCTGGCTGATCCGTGTGTACGATTATTTCGAGCCACATATACGATCTGAATTCTCGAAAGCATACCATGCCAGCAATCCTTCTCAGTGTGCGTACTTGATCTGAGCATCAATGTCTCGGCTGGCATAGTAGATCACAGAGTTTCTTGTCTTTTTCTTTGTCCCAAACAGCTCAAGTTGCGTACACTGCTCCACACATTACCTTCAAAAGGCAAATCCAATCTGGCGGCTGTACAATGGGAGCACTAACCCTAGAGACTCCTTGAGAGTTGGAAGCAGCAAGACAATCAGCATCAAAATCAATTTAACGCTCTCTTTGACACAGAGAACGCTCCTGTGTGCCTACTGCATTGGAGAAATGCTCTGAACTCAAAAATCCTCTAGTAAGAACCAGCCACTGTCCCAGAACAACTTCGAATTTGTTTCTTATTTTCCCCTCCACTGTCTTGGAGCTGTAGGCTGAACTTCATCTTCGCTTTGTAACCTCGATACTGCTCTGATATCCTGTGATCCCAAACCACTGCGCAATACATCTTCACCATAGAAATGACATTTATCTTTCCCAATTTAGCACCAAGTTCTTCTCTCACGTCTTTCCAGGCACCTTGCACAATTAGCAAGGCAATCGCGCAATGAAATCCGTAAACCGAGAAGTCGTCCATAAAACCTCCATAGATGTGCTCAATAAATCAGTGAAAATGACATCATGCATCTTGGAAAGTCTGGCAGGAGCTACACAATCCGAAGGTATTCTCCTGTAGGCCAAAGGTTATCCTGACCTGAACAGGTGTGCAACGATCGCTCTCTCTTGGTCTTCTGATGAAGGACCCTGGGTATCGTAAAAGAACGGAGTTACCCATCGAGAACATAGAGGGTGGTTTGCTAGCCTTTCCCATGTCGATGAAAGGAAGCGGTAAAATGATCTCTGCTGGGCTGATTTAAGATTCGTAGTGATCGATGCACATTTCCTACGTGCCAGTACGGTGTTGTAGGAATCAAGCTCGTTACTTCTCGTTCAGTTATGCTCAGTAAATGACACACCTCTTTAAGCAACACACGTAGGGACTGAACTCACCCAAGGCTATCCTGAATTGGGTAGATCACCCCTGCACTACAGCTGAAATTCTCCATTTTTTACGCATCATTTAGATTCAGTGCATTCGTTATGTTCTACGACGTACTTAGTACTTCATCATCCCAAGATTGAATCTTGCATGCAAAGAATTCTGAGGAAAATAGCCTGAATATCATCGAAAAGAGTGAACCTCCCTATGATGCCTTTTCTATGACTTTCGCAATTTTGAAAGAGCAAAGCTTTAGATGCTGGTCTCCTTACATTATGATTCAGCAAGGTAGCACAAATAATAACAGGATAAAGTAGTGAATTCGCTCGGGTCCAAGAACGCATACCTTAGCCAGGGGAGGGCTTTAAGTCCACCTTTGGGCTTCTTTCTTCACTCCAGTCTGTGGGAAGTCCATTGATGTGTGACTGCTTTATTCATCAGTGCTTGAGTCTCCAAGGCTGACATAGCGACGTGATTTCTCTATCGTGGAGCTGAATCTAGGATCTCTAGGAAGACTTCCAAACACACTTTTTAGGTTTATACAGAACACCTGAATCTCAGTCTCTCGCCTTGAGTACAATGCTACTTTAGAGGATCAATCAATGGAACTCTTCATCCAACTGTCTCTCTATAGTTCATCAAGTGCAACCCAGAGTTTGTCATCAATAGTTGGGTCTTCAGCACTTCTCCACATTTTACCTCTCGCCATATCCCGAACGTAATCTAATGATTTTGCACGTCTTTATGCAATGTGCTCCCTTCCAGTAGCAAAATCACGCTGCGTCTCTCCCTTAAACTGAGAGGTTTCTATGGCTCCTTCTTTCGTAGTTCCAGAACCCACAAACACCAGTAAGCAGCAATTTCCTTCTCAAACACGAACAGGGATGTTTTCCTGCACACCGATTGCGTCTTTTTATTCGTACCGAACGATCAAGCAAGAATCCAAGAGGTCCTCGTGTTTTGTAGTTTCAGTGCCACAATCTATCAGAGGAACAGAGAAAGGCATTAAGCATCACTCCTGATTAAGCCACCCAAGTGTCCAAGCCAGAGAGAGCTTTCATCTCAAAAGGTATTATTTATCCATGACCTTGGCAATGGCAATAATGCAATAATACGGTCACAGGAGTTCGTCCCAGTTCTCGTTTTTTAGCATGACATATTGTGTAGGAAAACTTAGGCCTGACAGTGTCCTCACATTAAGCTTATCTATGCACACACGCTCTAGGCGCTCAATCGTTATACTACCCAGGTCACAAATCAGTCCTTCATGTACCTTATTAAAGAGGAATGTTCAATATCCCTATCTCGTCAACAGACAATATCAACTTGACAGTTATATATGCGAAATATCTTCGACATAGATCTAATGGGTCCAGTGCGTCCGAAAAATTTGGCGTTCTTAGCTTCTCGGTACTCACGTTCTTTGATCTTTTGTCTTGGTCTGGACGAATCGTGGAGAGTTATGATCGTTAGGTGGAGGTTGGTAGTCGGTCTTGTCAGTGATCTGTTGATCACCGATGTGCAATTGATCAAATGTTGCGAGAGTTTTTAATCGATCTGGTAAGGTGACACGTGCCCTTGGCAAGTTATCTCATTTTCAGACGAGAGGA
>CAJHQP010010342.1:0-18971 GCA_905132765.1 Moricandia arvensis
GAAAGGGAAGCTTTATAAAAACACCATCTGATGTGATTTGTGGAAAAAAAAAAAAAAAAAAACATGGAGGGCGGTATATTGGACGAAACCCAAGATTCTTTTTCGTTTTTTTTTTTTTCAAATTGAGAACATGTATGAAAATATATTATTATCTTTATTTTTTTTTGAATAAAATTGTCAGGGATATATCGGGCGAACGGAGTTTGAAACAAATTTATAAGGATGAAAAGGCAAATCCCTAAGGTTAATAAGATGACAGTTAAGGAAACGTTGGGCGATGAGGGAAATGGGAAAAGGAATAGAGCAATGCTTCGAGGGAGTGTGCAAAGAGACGGTTTGCCTGATAAGCCCAATGAGGTAGGAGGAAGAGATGATGAGAGGGAAAGGAGGGATGAGGAGTGAGTGGAGGGGTTAAATGGCGATTGAAGTGAAGAAAGGAGATAGATGCGATGAGGTAGCGTGTGAGAGAGGGTTGATGGCGATTGAGGAGAAGAGAAAATAAAAGGCGATGCAGCGGACTGAAGAAGAGAAGGTGATGATTGGCAATTGGGAGGGCAGTTGAGAAGGAGCGGGATGATAAATAAATGAAAGGAGGGAACGATAGGAGAGGGAGTTGGCGCACGAAGGGAGAGGAGATATAGATGCGAATGAGGAAAAAAGCTGAGGGAGAGAGATGATTTGCGGGAAAATTTAAAGTGCGGCGACTCGAGGCCCGCCCATTTTTTTCTCTTGGCCCTTGTTAATTCACAATCTCTTAATTGATGGGCACCCGTTAATAGGTTTTGCTTATATATGTCATCACTTGGTTTCCGAAAATTGTTTGACTATGAGGTTTTTTTTTTTTCTACGGAAATTTCTTTTTTTTTTAGTAGAAAACTCTTCACTCGGCCGGGGTGGATGGAGCGCAGTCTGATCCGCAGTCTTATTTACAAGAAGTTTAGTTCGTGGAAAAAAAAAAAAAAAAAAAAAAAAGCTCTTTCAATATATAAAAATTTATTAATTTTCGGTTCGGGGGGGGGTTTTTTTTAAAGTAGTTTTCTTTTCAAAAAAAAGTAGGAAAAGGGTTTTAATCGGGATAAAAACTCTTATTGGAAAATAAAAATAAGAAACTTTGGCTTTCGTTTCTTCGCTTCCGGGGCAAAAAGATATTACGAAGTTTATTTTCTACTTTGTATACTAAAATTGAAATAGGCATATTTGGTTTTTTCTTATCTCAAACATATTTCCGGCTTTTTTTAGATTTTTTTTTATTTTTCTTTTGGGGGGAATTTTTGGTTATTTGAACTTCTTTTATTGAGAATGACCTGTTTTTTTAACCCAAAAATTAATCCAAACAGGTCCAAAACTTTTTCTTTATTGGCTTTAGCGGTCCATTAGGTCCTACACAAAGTGCGGGAAACTATGATTTTGTGAAGAACTAATTTTTTGAGAACAAGATATACTTACAACAAAAAAAAAAAAATTCCAATCTTCTTAAAAAAAAGAAAAACAAAGAACCCCACAAAAAAAAAAAACACCCTCCCCCAACTTAAAACCAAAAAAAAAACAACAACTAACAAAATAATTTAATTATCAAAAGATGTTTGGCAAGAAAATTATAAGCGAGTGAGGACATTTTGAAATCCCTTTTTCGAGACTATGTTAAATATTGTTGTTCCCATTTGGTTTTTTTATTTCAACACTATCATAGGGCATATAGGAAGAACCAAAAGCATAGGCCTTTTTCCATGAAAGCGGTTATTTATAGCTGGGAGGTTCACGGCCAGACATTATGTTTGTTCTGTATCATCCCTCGACCTTACCATCCATCTCACTACCTCCCTCTTTGTGATGTTTGCTGATGGGGGAAAACCCCCCCCCCATCCCTTTTTTGAAAAAAAAAAGGGGGGCAATTAAAATTTTTTATATAAGGAAACTTTTCTTGGGGGAAATTGTCATTTGATCACAAATTAATAGAGATATCACACACTATGAATCATCTTGGAGGGATTGCTAAGAAGGGTGTAGTATGACCAATTCACGGTTTTTGTATTCCTATGGAGGTAATTTTATATAAGGTATTAATCACTGTTATCACTACGATTATAATTGAAGCTAACTCTAACTATAGGTGTCATGTGTGGCTTGTGTAGCTTTTAACATTTCTAGAAATGATAAAATTGGGAAAAATTTGAAAATTTATTGCAGGCATTAGGATATGAAAAATCAAATTTTCAAGAAAAGGCATAATGAAAGGATTTCCTCTTTTGGAAATAAATAAAGAACTTGGTACAATTAAGGTTAATTATCTTTTCCATGTGTATTAATTTGGATTGTTTTGGTATTAATTTTTATTCATTGTTAACACTCATATTGAATTGAGAGTGTCATGATTGCATCCATGAAGTTAGAACTCTACTGGCTCGAATGATGGAAAAAATGACGAGATAATAAGCATGATGTTGATAGTTAGATACAGTGTCCTTCGTAAATGATATGTTGTAAGGTTAAATAGATGCATAAACGAAACATTTTCTTCCTGAATAACCCAAACACCAGCGAATGCGTTGAGAAGAGAACATAGACACCATTGAAAAACTCAAGAACGGCGGTAAGGTATCTGAATTGGTAGTTGTCGAAATATGTCTGGTTAGTAATGTAACTGAATATGTAGTTATCCAAATTGTGCATGTTGGATGCATTGTCTAGTTAATGCATGTTTTGTTTTTATAAGAACAAAATTCTGCTACTCAAGTAGTTGTAGTAATGCATGTCACTGCTTTTTCAAGTAAAACATAACTACAATTTCCAAACCAAAACACTACTACAATTTTAAAATCAAACCTTACAATTTGAAAACATAAATATTGGAGTCCTTGTCTTGGCCACCTTTTGTTTTTCATTCTTGGACTATGCTCCAAGCCCTTGGAAACCATTTTACTTTCTTTTGCCCCTTCTTTTATGCGATCCATAGGTATGATATGTTGTTCTTTGATGTAATCTAGGATATTCCATTTCAAACATATCTGAAACTAAGTCCTACTCTACCAAGAAATCTTTGGTAAAATAACCCAATGTGATTATCAAAATAATTAAATTTCTTAGATGCAGCTTCATTCAATGATACAAGTTTTTAACTAGGTATTCAACATTTATTACTAATACTAGTTTTACCATGTGTTCTATCGTGAGAAATCCTATTTGGTTTTGAATGATATTTTATAATCTACTTATAGTTCACTACGATCAACCATTGCAATCCACATGTAAGTAGTTAATGTCGATCGACCATAAACTACGCTAAAACACCCAATGTGCATAATCAAATCCAATTCAATGACATTTCCAATTTAATTCCTGAGATTAAAAATGCAAAAACAACTTGGAGTATAAAAATTTTATGTTGGAACAATACACCAAATTGAAGCTCCTTGGCACATGTACAACGAAGAAACGACGGCAATGGACAACCGCTAAGGCGAGAAGAAATGCCGCCGTCGGGTGTCAGTGGAATCTTTTGTCACTTTATGAATGCTACATAGCATATGTTACATTCGAGGACTGCTGTTCTCGTTCTCCGCGTTGCTCTCAGTCATTTTTTGGCATTTTTCATTTACTCGTGTAAGAGTCAATCATAAAATAACATGTTAAATGAGAGTGAGGGGTATGTAGATTAGTTTGGGACATAATGGACTTTCCTGTTGCTAAAGAAAGAGAGTAGATAATTAAGATGATGCTGTCATTCTATATTCATAACCATAGTATCATATTGTATATGTTGGACCACTCACATAGAATCTTGGGATTGTGAATTTGTTGCGACTACCACACAAACTATTAAAGCTGCACGAGGTTTATTTAAATTTATGGTTTCTCATAGGATTCAATATTTCAAATTATTTAAAGGGAAAAAAGTAAGTTAAGAAATCGTTTTCGATACACGAACTATATATATATACTTATATTATATTTTGTAATTAGGATTTTAATTAATTCTCCATAATATGGAACACAAACATCAGATATAAACGAGACGACTTCTTGAGTTAGCTGTAAACGATAGGGCTTGATTCTATTCGTAAACGCGAATTGATGGCCTGTGAGTAAGGGTGGGCCCCGGGATAGCGATGTAAACCCGATAATGGGGAGATCGTCTATATAGCTAGAGTGTGACATGCTGCAGTGATGTAAAACGAAAAGACGTTACTCGGCTATACCCCTGAATAATGTTATATTACTAAGTGTCTGTCTAAAATGGATATTATATTTCAGCTTTGAGTTATGTAAACGACGCAAACGATTGAAGTTATGCAAACGATGTAAAAAAAAAACCACAACCAAAAAAACCCACCCAACTGAGTACGATATATAAAAACCATAAAAAAAAAAAATATCAATAAATTCATCCCCGACCTTCGAATACCATATGAATCTTGAAAAACCACCAACAAAAAAAAAAAGTTAATTAAAAAATTAAACTGATATAATCATCAAAACACAAAAACACCAAAAAACAAACAAACCCCAAACCAAAACCACAAACCACTACAAGGACCAAAACTCATTAAAAAACAATATCATGAAAAAATTATGCTTCGTAGTCGTCCTGACATGTATTTTTTGCTATAAAAAAAGACATGCTACTATGAAATAGTAGTGTTGTTGTTAATTAAATATTGAGATATTCATAATACCAGTGTGCTAACTAATGAGTTATAAAATATGTAAGAAGAAACACAGTACTAATTCGTTTCCTTAAAATGCATTGTTAGTAATGAAAGAGTTAGTAAGAGTAATTTGATGGAGCATTAGTCGGCGCCACTACATTGACCAATATTCTCGAAGATTTATCCGGAGCTGCCTGCCGCACGGCGACTGAGATCTTGTAAAAATCTAACAATACGTTTAAACAACAGTTTTTGTTCTGTTCTATTGGTTTTTAACCAAGCGTACCTGCACCAGGTTTAGAATGGGGAGGTTTTCCCATTCGCAGAGCTTAGTATGACCATTGAAAATGCTCTGAACTTGCGATGTCCAATCAGGAAAATATCGACATGACATTAGCGAGATAGCGGAGCAGACACCATGTGTTTAACTTTACTTTAGATGAAAAAGATGATTACGGTATCTCTAGAGAGTATGTCGGCGCCTAGAGCAGGACAAGGGTTTCAGAGAAGGTGATAATTTACGTTTTATCGTTATATTAAATTAGGAGTGAGGCGGGAGGGAGGCGGAGCAAATATATAGAACGAAAAGAAGAAACATCACAGGAGGAAAAATTTAATGAAATTCGCATAGCCCGAATTGCTGTTTTCTTCCTGTTCCCTATATATATATACAGCTATAAATATCGCGATATGATAAATCTTACACTTGATGAATGACTTATAGCGCAACGTTACAGCTGAACATTATATTCCTTTCGGTCATCATAGGATATTTTGACTTTTATTTTCAGATCACTTCTATGTTTTTCTTGACTCTTAGGCCGTTCTACAATTTTAAAGGTCTTTTTATATAATAAAGTACACACACATTAGATGAAGCTACATTAGTATGGTTCTACTTTATTATAGATATAGAATCGTTCAAGATCAAAGGTAGAGTGTAAGTAAGAGAATAAATGTTTAAGAGAAAACATATACCTCAGAACAAGATCAATGTTAGAGTCTTCAACTTTGAAAAATTCAAGACATGGGTACACACATTCAATTGATTTATATGTCACTTGATCATTGAAATAAAAGAAGCTTTTTATCTTTAACTTTTTTAATGTTTTACACATCTATCAATAATTAAATTGCTTTTTATATAATTAATTAATATTAAAACCTCTTTTATAAGGATTATCTTTCTATAATAAATTTAACTGTTTGTTCACCAAATTTCCGGCATTTTTAGGATATTGAGGTTTCTGGAAGAGAATATCATGTCACTTATAATGTACTGAGGTTATATATATCTCCCGATCAACTGTCACCTATCGGATAGGAGTTAATAATTTTTAAACTACACCAACTAAGTTGTTATTTATAATACATCTTCCTTGATTTTGTCATTCTTTATTTAGGGTATGTTTGTGGCGCAAGCCAGAGGACTGACATGTACTCTCCGGACACACGTCACGGTGATGGTTGAGTTATATAAACGACATGCTGCAGGATCGTATTCATAATCTGACGCAAGCTGGGTATAACAAATAAAAAAAACCCTACCCAAACAAACAACCCCACCACCCCAAAAACACCAAAAAACACAAAACCCACACAAAAAAAAAAAAAAAAAAAACCACAAAAAACAAAACCAAACACCACCAACCAAACACCAACCACACAAAAAAAAAAAACACCAAAACCAACAACAAAAGCAAGTAAAAATAACTACTGAAAAAATTGCGAAAAACATGTCACTTCCCCCTCATCGAGGGGTCTTGATGCCAGCTTAATCTGTAAACCCTGAATATTTGGATTGCACATCTTGTAAATGAGTCGCAATAGAAAACTAACTCAACCACGACTGCATATAAATCAGCCGCAATAGAAAACTAATTCAGCCACTAATGCACATATAAATCAGCCACAAAATAAAAGTAACTTAGCACAACACAAATAAAACTCAACCACAAACTCGAAAATCCATAAGTAAAATGTCAAAAACATACCAGAGACGAACATTGCAGAGAAAATGATTTTGGAGAAGATGCTTGCGGAGAAGAACGTCTAGGAATACGCTTTCCGATGAAAACAACGATGTCAACTCAAACGCGAGGTGAAGATTTAATCGCAAAGAAATTTTAAGTTAAACGTTGTTTCATTGCCTTCCTCTCTTTTGATCACAATCCCCTAAACAATTAATTATCAAGTGATTGTATCGGTGTCTTCACCACAATCATTCTAAAAAATGAATGACATGGCATGTTTAAAATGATGACATGTATACTACTTAATTGTGACATGTATAATTTTCTTATAAAGATTTATATTTTGTAAATGTTTTAAAATATATTAATGACTGTTAACTCTTATATCAAGAGTTATAAAATATACTAATGACTATATAAATATTTTTGGCAAGACAGTTTAAATATATTAATAACTAATAACTCTTATATCACCATTTAATAACTACAAAATTTTGTATATTCAACTTAAACATTTTTTTTGTATAAATATATACATTTTAACAAAAATTAATTGCTAAATGTGTATCAACAAATACAAAACAAAGCAACAATAATCAAATAATTCCTTTTTATAGTTAAATGATTAAATTTTTATTAATTTATGGGTTTATTAGGGATAATTAACAAGAAAAACATTTTTCCCAGTTCCACATATTTAACTAAAACAAAAAAAAAAAAAAAAATTTATTACAATTCATATATACAAACATACAGATATATCTTACAGTAGGTGATAAGTTATATATTTAAAATAATTAATATAAAGAAAAAATTATTTTAGATATATTTTAAATTAGGTAATAAAGATTATTATGGTTAAAATAAATAATAAAATAAAAATAAAATAAAATATTTTATAAAACGTAATCAAACTCTATTAAAATTTAAATAAAATATAATTGAAATAACTAAACCAAATCAATGAAATAAGATTAAAAATAAATTAATGATTTTTTTTTAACCGTTGAAGTTAAACTAGAAAGTAATAATGTGCAAATGTAAACTAAATTTTATTTTAAAATAATATTATATTTAAATTATTTTAATATATATATAATAAAGAATCATTCAAATAATATAAATAAATACATTATTTTATGAAATTTAATTTAACTCTACTAAAATTAATAAATCAAATTGAAATAGTTTAACCAAATTCAAGATAAAATAAATTTATGATTTCTATTTTTTTAGCCATTGAAATTAAAATAGAAAAAAATAATAACGCCAAATTTAAACTTTCTTTTAAAACAAAAATATCTTATATTTAAAATTATTTTTATGCCATGAAGTAAGAAAACTCCTAGATATTAATGACATAGCATTATAATTATTAGGTGACGTGAATTTGTTGATAATTTAATCACTTTTATTATAAATAATTTCAATTAAAAAAATTAACAAGGATGTTTATTTTGATGTACTAAGGGTTTACAAACGTTGAGTAATTTTCATAAGATGTGTGTAATCGTTGTTATATAACAATTATTCTATGATATTTGAGTAATTTCCTCTATTTTATATTCAAAAATATGTTGTTAAGAAACTCAACAATGCGTGTTGACCAAAAAAAAAAAAAAAAAGAAACTCAACAATGCGCAAGCTTAAGTCATCATCTTCTCTCAGTGATCAATTACATAAACCCATATTCCATCTATTTAATTTATTAGAAACATCGCTTGAGCTATTATCATTGCTCCTCAAGAAGTTTGACTGAGCTAATATTTGTGGTCATCTTAGAGATAAATGGAAATATAGACCATAAAAATACAGAACAGGCTCTATTCAGTGCCCTTTCCCTTTTCTTCTTTTCCTTTCTTCATCTTCACATTTTTCTCTCTACTTTTTACTTGTGAAATTTCTGGTGATTTGATTTCCTGCTACAAACTAAGTTCCAAAACAGCGTTTACAATGAATGAATATAATGATATACTGACGAGGAACTTTCCTCTTCACTGAAAAAACATTTCAAATCCAATATGAACACATTAACTTCACGGCGACATTCACTGACTATTTGTCGCAAACTTCCTCCCTTACCAAATGATTTGTTTACTTGACTAATGTGGGTCAACGATTCCCCGACCAGATGCTTTCTACTAACCCAAATTCTCTATTTCTTTGTTTGTTTGTTTTCCAGGATTATGTCCACACATCCGGTTCGGGTTTTAGAATAATTAGAGTAAAAGTTCGGCAAATTCAGGTAAAATAAAGAGTATTCTGATAATTTGAATAAAAATATCGCATAATTTAAATATCTATAATAAAAATATTTGAATATTACATACGTTTTGTTGATTGTTTTAGAGTCTTTCTAATCTATTTTGAGTCAATTCAGGTCCAGAGTAAGTTAAAGGTTTTTGGTGGATTTATGAAGAAAGAGGTACAAATTGAAGTTTTCTTGCGGCAGCAAGGAGCAAACGCTCCCCGAGCGGAGTATCTCCCGATATTTAAGGAAACCAAGATATTATTTTAAGAATTTGCCCTAGTTTCCATATATTTTTATCTCAGCAACATGTGGCCTCCATATATATATTCTTTTTCTTTTCTCTTTATTTTTCTATGCTGGTTTTCACAGAGAAACGAAGACTCTAGAGTTTTTGGATTGTTTGTGATTTGCTACTTTGTAAAGGGAAGAAGGATCTCTCTGTGGCCTTAGAGAAGAATTCTCTGAACCATATTGTACTTCTTTATTAATAGCAGTGATGTATTGTTTAGTTTCAATATTTGTGTTCTCTGGTTCCATGGCTGGGTAGTCCGGCTTGTTAGGTTTAGGGTGTTAGGGGATCATGGATCAATGAGCTAGACACAAATAGGATTGTTATTCTTTGAATCTCTATCTAATGCTGATCTTATTGATTGTGTCAAACCGGTCATTTAGCATCTGAATATAGGTTTAATCTAATCATTAATAGTGTTTTAGGTTGCTAGAAAAAGCATAGGTAAGTGATTTGCCCTTAGCCAATGAAAGATGATGTTAAGGTAATTCGTGAACCAATTGAATCCGACCTTATTGCTTGTCATCATTCTCTAATCCAAACACGACAGTTGATTTATCTAATCTTGTTGTTCAATTTTTAGATTGGCTCGTATTGTCTTCCCTGAATAGTTGTGTGGCTCATGATCCTAAGTATTCTGATGGATCACCTTGAACCTAGCTCTTTTATAATCTGAAATCAAACCAACTCCGTTATTGTTTTATTTTAATTATTTTATTTACATTTAATCGATTTGTTTTAGCTTGATATTGATCCAATAGAAATGAAGTGTAAGAACGATCCTCTTGAATTTAATCTCAATTACTACATCCACATTGTTAGCTTGCAGTAGATAAGACACAATTTTAGTGTATCAGCTTCAGCAATGATTTCAAGTTCTCCGGGATAGTAGATCCTTGAGTTGGGACTGTGATCGATACTCTTGTGAACTTCCAAGCCAAGCCATCCATGTTCCTTGCCTTGTCCCATGCTGCATCTGTCTTGCATGTGACTGTTCTGCTGTTTGAAATAGTTTTTTGTGGGGATACGGTCTCGACTTCGTCCACTGATCGGTAAGGGTTTACTCTTTATGACTTTTCCTTGAGCTTGATTCAGTTTAGTGCTAATTTTAGACCCTTTGTTTCTGTTTCTTCCAGTGAGGCTTGTTTAGATTCGAACATAAGGGCGTTCTTGGATGTCCAAATAGTCCATATTATCCATGGCAGAATGGTACCCACAATCCCAATTGGAGGAAGACAAATGGCTTTCCTAAATTGTACCACAACATCCTTGAAATCCAAATCTACTGCTATGTGAACTGCATGATTGAGAGGTATGAGTTTCAAAATCTTTAGTGCAAGAGGACAAGTAAAGAAAATATGCATTTTTTCTCTTTCATTCCATCTGGGCAGTTCGTATCTGATATGAAACTTCTCTTCTAAAGATTTTCTCCCAAAGGAGAGCATTCTGGATCACTGACCAAAAGGAGAGTCTTATCTTAGTTGAGCACGTACCGTTCCAAACATCTTGTAGCCAACTGAAATTTCCATTTGTTAGCAGTTACTGTCTGATTTGGATCTCTTTTAGCTGTAGAGAAATATCCAGAACTTGTGGAGTATATCCCTGATGGAAGCAGCTGCCAAATCACTCGGTCTTCAGCTCCACTTCTACTTGGCTGCAAGTAGAGGACTTGCGAGGATAGTTCTGGTAAGATTTCCTCTAGTCTTGCTTTGTTCCACTCTAGGTCTGTTGTTAGTAGATTCCCTACCATTAGATCCACATTTGCTCCATGGATAGGTCCATAGGGTTAATGTTGGTGTCAAGGGAAATCCATGAGTGATATCACTCAAATTACCCCATGAGCAACTTTACACTCTCAAATAAGAGTTGTAGTACGTAGGGATCGAATCCACATGGAGCGTGGACACAAAATACATTTATAAATATAAAGATTAAGCTAGACATGTAATTGTAAAGCCAGTAACAATAGATATCAATTGAAATTTAATTTGTAAACTTATGAGAATAAATACTGAGAATAAATAGCTAAATCTAGGGTTTCATGTTATAGTGTTGTTATATAGATGCTAAGGATATGTGGTTAACCGTCACACAACTCGAATGCTAAAGCAAGATATTCAGCTATCTCAGCGAGTCTAATCAGATGACTAAGTTATTTGTCCAGCTTTCGACATGCGAGCAAATAAGGAGTGTCGATCGATACTACCTTAGGCAAGCATTATCGTCCTAATCGATATGTTCACTAAGTTAATATAGACCAGCATTCGTCATGCGTCTAACAACCTAGCTCAACAAAATTATTATCAGGTATAGATCCTACCGTCGTATTTATTTATATCCTAAGTTCAGGGTTTTAGTCAGATACTCTAGAACACAAACTTTGAGATCAATTATGATGAAGAATCCTTATGGATTTACCCTAGCAGTTTTACAATTAGCAATACATATTAATAAAACCCTAGCTCTAACAAAGAAGACTACTTAGACATAATCAAGCAAAGTATAATAAATATCTGAATAGAATGAATAAATAGAGTAAGGTAAGAAACAATGAAATTCCAATACAAATCTATGAATGAGTCTTGATCTTCTCTTCAAAACTACTTCTAAGTATGGTGGAATAGTTTGTGTATGGTAAAAAGGTGGTGTGCTGCCCAAACAATGGCAAATCACATAAATACTAGGTATAAAGTTGGCCAGGGGTATCTTGTAATTATATGAGACTTCTAGACTTCAAGTTGGTCAGGAAAAATTCGGCTCAATGCTTCACGTCGCTGCCAATCGATACCAAAAAAGTGTTGTCGATCGACAAACATCTCAAATCTCGACTCCACCTTTTGATTCTTCAGCAGCTAAGAGTTTTTCATCATTAAGCTCCAGTGCTCCATAATCTTCACACTGCTCCAAACATATCTAGACGTGAAAACACTCTAAAATAGACTTCAAAGACATATAATAGTATCTAAAAGCACATATACCCCATGGCCTAAAAGTGGTAAAATCCACGATAATATAAGCTCCCCGGACTTATCCTTTGGTTGTCTTGCAAGAAAAGAGTATCACTATCTTGAAAAGGTTTGAAATCGCAGGACTCACAAAATATATTAATTTATTACTATCAACCTTTGCAATGTTGCAGCCACATCAAATAAATGCCAAACTCAGAGGTACCTTATATAACTTACCCTAGCCTTAGTAACAAATCCATTCTACCAGAAACTTAGTTAATATTGTCTGACCCACATCTTTACTAACCTCATTTCTTACATATAAAAAAATGTGTTGGTGAAATAGTAGGGTCATCGGCACTGTTACCTACCATCGCTTCCTCAATGTGTGATCATTCCTTCTAATTAGAATAATGGGGTCATCCGGTAATGTACCTACCTCTCTGCATCTTTCAGGAAATTATCTCAATCTTTTCTTTTCTAGATGTCGAAGTGAGAAAGAGAGAGAGAAGGGAACCAGAAACACACAGACTTTACCTTATAGACTTGCAGGATGAATCTGATCCAGTGTATACAAGCCCCAAAGCAAGCAAATTAGACTCAATTAGGTTGGAGGTCAGCTTCGGTTCTTTCATACATTCTCATCTTGTGTGGATATGACTGGCATGTGATCCATTTGGTATCTCTAGTACACTATGTAGTCCAATAATTCTAAGAATGGTTCCAAAGAGTGGTTATATAATAACTAAAAAATATCATAATCCCCTTCTTAACTTTATAAAAACTCAGTAAAAAACATAGGAAAGTAAGTACAAGGTTAAATATATTCAAAACAAAAACATCAAAGGATATCTAATCAAGATACCCTTTCGGCTCCATCTACTCCTAAAAATAGGAAAGCAGCTCTCCTCGACAGAATCACTCTCTATGCGCACGAAAATTAGCTCTTTCGATAGTCATGCAAATTTGAAGCAAACCCCTTGAGTATCGCCATATCGTTCCTTGGGCTCAAATGACATCTTAGCGACGTTCTACAATCCACTCGTTTTAGAAAATTCCTCTAAATATTCAGGCATCGAGAGCCATGCCACGCTCGTAGCTCAGAACCAAAATCCCAATAATATGTTAGAAGATGGTAGAAGTGATCTGGCTTATCGACAATCCAAACCGATCCATGACTTGAATGATCACCCCTAGGATGGAAAACCACAAACGACAACACATCATAAAAGCGTCGTAACATGTGAAGTAACCATCCGGAGGAGCATCTGCACGTTCTCCAGCCCTTGGAAGTCAAAACTCTACAGAGTCCGAGTACGAATGAAAACTGTGACTCAGACAACCAGGGGTTCTTTTGGTACAAAATGGGGGAGGATACCACGACTTATGTGGAGGAGCCTTTAAATCGCATGTAGCAAGCCAATATGCATCGGTTTCCGCAACATCAACGGAGTGTGCCACGAAATAGAATTTCGCGGCGACTTCACCATCCTAGGGTACGAAGTATATCGGGGTCGAAGAAAGAAGGTGAAGCCTTGGATGAAGCTTTCTGGCTTGAAGAAATGATCAAGAACGATAAAAGAAAGAAATGAAGAGAGAGATTTTTCTACCTTAAGAGAAGTTCTTGTGGAATGAAGCAAGTAAAAAATTTGAAAACTCACTCCACATACATATAGGCAAGAAAACCACATTTCATCTTTGGAATTTTCAGCCATTAATGCCGCCTAACTCATGTAACCTGTCTAGCTGCTCGCAAGAACGACACGATTCTAACGAGCTGGGGGACTAACTGTTGGGGTCAAAATTGGTCACGACGGAATCAATGTCTCAAACATTCCCAAAAAAACATTTGTTTCCTAAAAAAAAAAAAACAAAAAGCGTGGGAAACCACAACTAGAACCTTGTACAAATTCAAAAGGATTGGACGTCAAGTTATCGGAAAGGAAAATCGTGCAACAAAATGACCAAAACAACCGTGTCCAACCCGCCGACGGCAAGTTGAACGGACCAAGCCCAACTTGCCATCAGGCGAGTTGGGATTGCTCGACCAACTCGCATGATGACGAGTTGGACTGTCACCGTCCAACTAGCCATCAGGCAAGTTAAGACTGACCATCCAGCTCTCCTGATGGCAAGTTATACTGTCCCCATCCAACTCGCCATCAGGTGAGTTAGATCTGCCCATCCAACTCGCATGATAGCGAGTTGTACTGTCCACATCCAACCCGCCTGATGGCGAGTTGGATCAGAACCATCCGTCTTGTTCCAGTAAATACCTATTTTGAACCTCGATCACACTGTCTCTAGTTTCGTCTCGATTCGAATTACCGTTGGAACTTTACGATAAAAATCATAAAGACTTGTTTTCTCGTATGAATTCAAATTGTTTGTAGAAAACGGCTACGGTTGACTTAACACCAAATTTACCTCAACTATACGAGTAATTTGAACTATTTATTAAACCGACGTCGCACCAAAGGTTTTCTCTTGGAGAGATCGTTAAAATGTTTAAGTCAAAAAATGGTCCAAAGAGGTCTAAACGCGGCTATGAGCCCTCTTACAGTTTTAGATGGGATTGAGCCCAAGGATACTATGATGGTTTATCAATTGTTCGCATGAGAAGATAAATTTCAATTCTTGAAGATAAATGTCAAGTTTCAAGTCGAGGTATAATCATGAAGATCGAAGAGAAATTGAATATTTCCGCAAAGCGATAAGCACGACTCGGGAGCAAAAAGAAAAGAGGAAACCGCCTTAAGAGGAGTATATAAGGAATACCAAGTTTAGAGACAAAGACAAACAAAAACACACAACAAACTTAGCACTTAGAGAAATTTAGGCAATTTCTGTTTTCTATTCTCGAGCTGCGACTCAACTAGGTTTACAAGTCTTAGGCGGTTAGAACTATGGAACTCGCAATAGCTCTTGCGGACGAGGCGTTTACATGTTGTAACGCCATTCACGAACTCGGAATGATACTTTCTTTGCTCTATTTCGTTTTTATTGGTTATTTACTTTGTCTATTTTTATTGTCTGATTGCTTGATGTTTGGGCCTAGCAGAAATCCGGGACCTATGGGAAAGTAAGTTTTTCTTAACTTTCCTTATTTTTTGGAAATTGACAGTGTGAATTTTGGTTCCCACAATTACCATTGGGAGGGTATGAAGCAGGATGTTGCTACTTGGACTTTGAAATGTTAGACTCGCTAGATGGTCAAAGCAGAAAGATATTTACCAAGTGGATACTACAAGAGTTGCCGTTATCAGAATGGAAGTGGGATATGGTGACAATGAAATTCATTACCGGGTTACCAATAACAACTAGTAAGAAGGAAGCGATTTGGGTGATAGTGTATAGACTTATCAAATATGCACATTTCTAGATACTAAGAAGACTGATGGAGCAGATTATATTGCGTAAAAATATTAGGAAGTAGTGGTATGATCACATGGAGTGTCAGTAAATAATGTATCAGTCAGTGAATCAAAGTTTACTTCAGTATCCTGGCAGGAATTTCAGAAGGAATTGGGTACAAAGGTATATCTTAGCACTACTTATCAAACACAGACCGAGAAACAATCTGAGCGGATAATACAAACGTTTGAGAACATGTGAAAGAGTTTGTGTACTTGACTAGGAGGAAAACGGGGGTCAATTTCTACCATGACAAAGTTTGCATACAATAATAGTTATCATTCAAGAATTGGGAGGTCCCAATATGAGGTCCTATATGGGAGATCATGTCGAACCTCGCTTTGTTGGACAAAAGTGGGGGAAAGACGAGAATTAGAGCCGAAATGGTTAAGGATGCCATCGAGCAAGTTGAATTTCTCAAGTCTAAGCAGAAAGAGGGCTCATGATCAGCACAAGAATTCTGTATATTAGAGAAGAAAGGCTTTGGATTTTAAAGTTGAGATGAAGTATACTTGAAAATGAGAACCTAACAGGAACCGCCGAGTATCGCAAGTTGATAAAGTTGAAAGGTTTGAGGATTGTACCCCATCATTGAGGGAATTTTGGAGCAGTAGCATATCGACTTGAGTTACTGCATAATTTATCTGATATCCACAATGTTTCCATGTGTTAGTTCTAAGAAAAGTTGTTAGGAACCACAGTTAATTTTCCAGCTGACGCCGGAAGATGTTAATCGCAACCTTACAGCCCAGACCAAACCAATTGAATTTTTAGAGTTGAAAGACATGGATCTCCAAGGGAAAAGGACCAAGATGATATTTTTGTTGAGAAATAAATAGAATCCGTGAGGAGACTTGGGAACCTGAGTCATATATAAAGTTTTCTTATCTAAAGTAATTTACGTGAATTCGGGGGCGAATTAGTGGGTGAGAGTTGTCACATCCGGGTCCAAGCGCATTATTATAAAAAAGGTATGTGATGATTTGGCCCATGTAGAGAAAACCTTAAGATTTTCCACCTCCTCTTCTATAAAAGGGGGCAGCCCTTAAGGTTCTTCAAAGAAGCAAAACATAGCAAAGTTATGCATGACTGAAGAGATAATATTCATCGACAGAGAAGAAGTCTCCAGAGCCACCGCGAGTCACCGGACCACTGCCAACCACCATACACTCTTTTCAGTGAGCAGATCTCGTCGTATTTCAACCCCTTCTAGTCATTTTCTTGAGTCTTCTTATCTTGTTCTTCTAGATACAACAACTAGTGATGGTAAGAAAGCTCTAAATACTTTTTTAGTTCTTTCTTGTCTTTTTATCCAGAGATATAGGGTATGGGTGGAAATCAACCTTGTACTGTAGATCTGGTTCGTGTGGAGCCAGTAGAACGGCAATCTAGATTTTTCATATATCATCTTGCAGATCTAGGCTAAGGTGAAGGCCTGTGGCAATCTCTATCTCCTTTTATCATTCTCATCATGGTAGAAGTGTTTATATGGTTCATTTATACCTACATCTAACTATAAGAATATATCTAGTTGTTTTTCCTTGATCTATATACTTATACATAATTATAAATATATATATATATATATATATATATATATATATATATATTTATATATATATTCTTAATGTTTGTTATGTGAAAGATATAGATATATTGCTAGATTCTTAAAACAAATATTATAGAATGATGTTTGAGAAACTGTATGCAATGATTGCATTTTTTTGGGATATGGCATGTGTGAGTGGTGTATAGAAGTTAGAGAAAGTCTAAAGGCCTATGTGGTGTACTTTTCCTACGTTTCGTTTTTTTTTGTTGGGTTATGTGTGGACCGAATGAGGTGACATGATTCATTTTCGGGGAGTGGGGCAACCAGCATGCCTGTTTGTGGAGTTGAGAATTTGGTGGTGGATCACGTGTGAGCCGGCGACGGTAACGGTGATTCCAGGAAGGCGTTGAACTCATGAGTACTTATTTATGTGGTGAGTTCTCATGTTGGCACCGACGGGGTTTATCTTCGTTTCTTGTTGTTTGCAATTGATTTGTTGGATGTTCTAGTTAGATACTTATGATATGTTGTGTGATGATTTTTCGGTTCACTGGGTATTCTCGAAATACTTACTCCTTTTTTTTCAGGTGAGTTTGAAAAAGTAAAAGAATAGTTGTTTTGGTGTGGTACTAAGTTTTTTGGTTGTTGAGTTTTTTTTTTAAAGTTATTTCATTTTAGGATTGATACTTTATTTTAAGTATTTCTTATCGTTCTATTACAGTTTTGTATGATTTTTTGGATTCAAATTTTGTAAATAAAATAACATTAACTTTTTAAGTTTTCCGTGCGGATAAATATAATGTGAATACATGAAAGTCTCTCGAAACTAAGAGGCGCGTATAAAAATAGAATTTGTAAGAGTTTAGAGACTATAATGAAAGACCCAAATGAAAGCACAAAGGAAACAAATCTTGTAGATTCCTTACTGATATAGCTTATTTATTACCAGTTTCAGGCCATTTTATAAGTTCTATTTAGGGTCTATTATGTGTGTCTAGACTATGTTTTAAGGTCTTTATAGGTCCAAGCACGTTTTGGAGACATATGGAGATACTTTGAGCTTTTGGAGCATTTAGAGGAGAATAATTATAGTTGATCACTATGAGAGTCGAAGTACAAGACTGTCGTTGATCGACGACACTATCTCGGCATCGACCGATGTTACATGACCAAGATCGATCGATGTTGCACATCTGCCATCGAAAGATGACCAATTCGCAGACAGCCGTTTTCAAGCCCAAGTTAGAGACATGATACAAGATTAGAAGATTACCCCTAGACGAGTTTTGACCTAGACTTTAGGGTTTTATATTTATGCTTCATGTATGGCACCAAAGAAAGTTTGCTGGTGTGATGGGTAGGTGTGTGTGTGTGTGCGCGCACCAACACTCCATCATAGTTTTAGGATTTATTTAGAGAGAAGATTCATAACTCCTTAGTGAGATTTGTATTTAAACCGCCGATATATTATCTATGCATTATATTCAGATTATTATTCGTACTTTGATTATGTCTGAGTAGTTACCTATTAGAATTCGGGTTCAATGATAACAGTCATGGATTAGCCAAAAAGTAGGATTGCTAGTTAAGTTAATATCCATCAATTGAGTTTATCTTAATGCTTGCATTCTAGAGTAGCAAACTAGGATCGTGAAACTAAGACATGGACGACTACGAGAGTAGGTTCTGTGTCAGAATAGACTCCATTAAATTAGGTTGTTAGGCGCATGCGAGAGCTGGTCTAATTAGCTTGGTGAACATATCAAATCTCGTTCATACTTTCTTCTGATTTCACCGTCGATCGACATCAGGCCTTAGCCGTCGATCGATGGTCTTTTTTTTGCTCGCATACGAGAGTTGGAGTTAAAAGGGCCAGAATAGTTAATATTTGAGTTCTAGAT